>VXAV01004029.1:783-51080 GCA_013399715.1 Alectura lathami
AATCCCAAATAACCAAGCACAGGGGACACTGGATGCCCATGGAGCTAGAAAAAAAAATCTTGCTTTTTTGCCTGCTGATGTGGAAAGTGTCATAGCATACAGATGCCCACAGCACAGCTCAGTATAGGAGAGAGACATCATGGCTAGTTCTCTGCAGTGCAGTGTGCATCAGTGGTAGAACCATTTCATTCCCCCTAATCAGGGTGCTGTAGGGAACAAACAGCAAAATTACCCATCTATGGGCATACTTCCTTTCATCAGGAAAACATTTCAAGAAAGCAGTGCCTCCTGTGAGGGAAGGTGCTCCAGCCCTTTCTAATTGTCAGAACAGGCTAGGTGAAAACCACTGATCTTTGGACAAAATGCTACCAGTTCCACAGGCATCTGGGACCAGATCTGAAGTATTTCCCAACAATCACATCTTTGGAAGAAGACATGCCTGTGCTTCCCAAGAGCATAGGGTATGTGTGGAGATAACAGTGCAACCTGGTGCTTTTTCAGGACTTTCTGAGGAAAGAGTGAGATTTTTTGTTAACAGCTCAGTTTTGGTTACAGACATGCCAATCCAGTCAAGTGAAGCAAAGCACCGTGCTGGTGGGACACTACCAAACCAAATCTCAGATGCCACCTTTATCTGAAGATGAACAGTTGCAAAATGCACCTGTCATGATGCCTTTTATATGAACTGCATCAGATGAACAAATCCCAGATGCAGAGAAAGTTAACTGACAACTTAGATAATGAGGGGAGAAGTACCTCAGCACAATTAAAAACCCCAAATCAAACTTGTAAGGTAACATTTGCATGTGGAGTTTGTGTCCAGCATCAGTGGTCTGCATTTTGCCTTTGAAAACTTTTCCATCATGGAAATTTAGGATCCTTTACAGCCATTACAACCAAGGCAGAGACAATGGGCCAATAACCCTACACAAACACACTTGTTCCAGGATTTAAAACATTTCCTTTTCCTACTGCATGGTTGCTAGGGAGCTCCTGAGGTTCCCCTGGATACTGTGCAAGGGATAATAAAATGCTCTAATCCGCCTGAACTGAGCACTAACTGCTGTCAGCAATTCCTCTTGCCTCATCTCCTTTTGTGTTTGTTTGTTTTACCCCAGCCTTCTTCAAAAACAAGGGTGTTGACTGGGATTGGCATTGGAAAGAGGGTGCTAAGCCCACATGCATCAAACCTCATTGAACAGAAGCTGTTAAGCATGTTGGCAATCTGAGCCTGCTGGAGAGGCAGAGAGGTGTTCAAGGCTGCAATCGAACATTTATAACAAGCCCAGGTCCTCCACACTTACACAGCAGATCAGCAGCATTTCCAGGGTGCACCCATGACAGATTATTACCTCTTCATTGCCTGGGGTATCTGAAGCGCTGCTTCTCAAGATGTGGGTGGCAAACTAGCGTTTGTGATGAAGCCAAAGAGCTGAATGTCTTCTAAGAACTGTCATGAACCATGTGCTTCCAGGGAGGACTCAAACTGAAATAAGCTCTGGAGAACAGCAGGGCAGAAGCAGAAAAGGAAAGGACAAAGATAAAATCTTGGCTGGAATTACAAAGTAATACCAGAAAAGGGAAAATACTCCAGATATATCTGTAACTCCTCTTCCAGCAAAATTTGGAAAAGATGGTTTCATATGCTGCATTCCAAATTAGCCAAGAGCCAAATACACAGCATCACTGAAGTCCCATTCATGCATCCTCCAGCTTACCTGGAAATTTCAGTGTTTTTCTGTACCCACAATACATAATGTTCAAATCACACTACAGATGTTATCTGCAGAAACTGCGCAATGGAAAAATCTGCAAGACTAGAACAGCAGGTACAGACAGCCACTGTATCAGATCTAGCTGAGACCAGGTACTAACGGTGTTTCATTAACTTATTGGATTAAGCAATAATATAAAGCTCTCTGTCCAAGGCTCTCAGTGCCTTAACACATCACAGGTATGCTAAAATCCTAGCAATATTAAAATAATTGTACCAGTCAGCTCCAAAACCTCTTCAATGCTCTTCCATTGTTCCAGGGCCACCCACAACCCTTTCTGGAGGGCAGTCAAGCACATCTCCAGATGTTCAGTGGGAGTCATGCTACTTACCCTCAAAGCATGGGACACTGTGAGAATTAATTTCTTGGTTCCCTACAAGGAGACCTGAACTTCCTTGGGATCGCCAAGATGAGGAGGGATAGGTGGTGTCCAAGGCAGTGTGACTCCTCTCTAAAAGCATGTTTCTACACCAAGACAGAGATGCTGAGTGACTGATACTGAAGTCTCCACATCCCTTCAGTGAAAACTTGTGACAGGAGTGACTGTGCTTCATCCTTCTGCAGCAACTGACCCTGAAGACGAATGGGAGCAGCCCTGCCTTGAAACCACACTGAAGCATGGAGCCCAGACCTCAGAGCAGAGGTCTGGAGTCAGCAGTGTGCCCAGTTTTCTGCTTATTTATTAAATACTGGACATGTCACCCAAAGAGGTGCTGCTGACTCTCCAGACAGAGCAGGCTGCCTTGCCTCTATGCAGAAGTGAAAGGGCTGCCAGGTCACAGCTCCCAGCGGGTCCTGAGTTGTAATATAACACCAGAAGCCTGGTGGTGTCTCACAGCGATAAGAGGCAGCTGCTATGGCCAGACCACATTTGGCCAGGCTCAGCAGGGAGCATGGGGTACTGCTCATCCTCCTCCCAGCTTGGCAGGAGCCATGCGCCTGCCACACTCAGGTTTGCTCCAGGCTCTGGCAATGTACTAACCAGCTGAGAGACCCAGAGCAGCAGCTGGGCTGAACTGCCCAAATCCAGACAGCCCAACAGAGTTATTCAAAACACAAGCCTGCCTGAACTGTTTTTTCCGATAGCCTTTGTAAAGACTGGGAAAATGAGAGTTTCTCTCCTTCCAAGCTTTTCTGATTTCCTAAGCAGCCTCATCGGCTTCATTAGCAGCAGCATAAAGAGTGATACGTGAAGGGTGATATGGCTTCCAGCCCCAAGTGCAAAGGCGAAACATACGGAGAAATGGGACTGTATCCCGTAAAGTGCCCGGGTGTGACTCTACTGGAGAGCACCACATGGTGCTCACGCACGCCCTCTGCTGGGACAAAGACATGGGGAACTGCAAGGTGAGAACGCCCATGGGGCAAAATGCATGCTGGTGGCAGTACACATCAGTTGCTCCAGGCCGGGGTAACCAAAGATCACCATGCCACCAACATCTTGCTTCTGCAAAGCACCTGGAGCAGGAAAGGATTGACCAGACCTACATCAACAGAGCACAGTAAAATCACAGAAATTGCTGCCTCCCGAGGGGATCCCAGGTAGATAGATACATTTCAGAAAGATATTAGCACTGAGCACTCCCATTGCCCACAATTCCTTGATACACTGATGTGAGACATTCAGGCAGATTAATGACCCACAGACATTGGCACAGTGAATCTTAAAATGTCTCAACCAATTTCAGAACAGGAACAGATTTAATGCTCAGCTTGCCAGAGCTTCTCACTTCCACACAGAATAGAAAGGGAAGATGGGTGCCTGGAGCACAGCTGCTGCTCCCTGTAGTTCAGTGCCAGACCATCCTTCTTCTCTGAAGCCAGCTTCTTCCCAGAGAGCCTGTCCTCCTTGCCATAAGCAGTACATACCCACAAGCACAAGTGGGTAAACTGAGCAAAGACTGAAGAAACAGAAGGAGAATGTGACCATGGATGCCCTGTGACACTGACAGGGCCCCGTTTTTACTAGGATCTGTCCCTCTGGGGTATGGCAACCACACCTGTGCCAGTCTTATTCTGTGGTGAATGAATAAGACCTGTCTCTTCCTGGGGATCCAGCAGCAATGTTACAGGAAGCCATGCTGCTGGCTGCATTTAGCGAACCACCACACAGCAAAGCCCAGCTTTTCAGCAGCCACAAACTGAGTTGCAAGGGATTATCTCAGTGGACAGGCACAAGAAACCATGTCCCCCTTGCACCCCCTGCTTGTGGATAATAACTCAAAACTGGGAAAAAAAAAAAAAAAAAAAAAAAAAAAAAAAAACAAAAACCCACACCTCGTGGAGCAGTGAAGTACCTGCCACATTTCATCTCCTCCTCTCTTCACAGACCCTTGCAGGACAAAAATGTAACATCAATTCATTTATTCTCCAAACACCATCTTCAAGCTTGCAATGTCAGGAAAAAAAAAAAAAAAAAAAAAAAAGTTGTAGTAAAAGAAAAAAAAACTAATAAAAAAATCTGTCCAATGAACTGATTTTTGATACCTTCCTGCAGACCACCACAGATGAAAGTGGTGCCTAAGATACATCCCCAAGATTTCCCTGCAAACAAAGAAGCTCATGCAGGTCCTCGTAAGCATGACTAACTGCCATGTCAGTGTGGCACTGATCCTCTCCCTTCCTTTGTCACATCCTCTGCACTCCCATCCACAGCCTGCCCTGATCTGCATTTCTGAGAGGATGCCTCCCACAAAGCCAGTAGTATGTGGTGTCTGTTCCTGGACATGGATGAGAAGAAATCAGTGGCAGATATATCTAGCATCACCTAAATTAACCATGTGAGCTGGAAGCAGTTGATAGAGAAAGGCTTTCCAAGGCATAAGGCAAGGCAGGAACCTAATTTAAACAGCACTGAATTGCCCTCTGGAAAAGTACTGCAATGCTCACAGATAGATTAAGAAATAATCTCCCTAAATAGTCAAGGATTTGCCAGAGAGACCCTACATTATGTGGTGTGCAATCTCACAGGTGCGGGGAATAACACAAGCCCTGGGAGCAGGACCAGGCCCAGCTCCATCATAGCTGCCCCCCTGCTCCCAGGCTATGGCATGGGGATGCAGCACCCAAACACCCATTCCTGGACCCCAGAGTGCTAAGCATCTGCTCAGAGGAGGTCTGTGCTGCCATAGCTCCAAAATCCACCTGCCCACAGGTCAGGCACAGCCTGCCCGCAGCTGCTCAGAGGGTGGCTCCTATTACCACCGTCCCCCGGGTAGGGAGTGGAGCATTTCAGCTGCTGGGCTAAAAACAGAAGGAAAGTCCTCCCTTCCTGCCTTCAGCCTGGGCAGTGAGAGCTCTCCCTGCTCATTCAAGCCACTCAGACAGCGGTCTATCTACCTATTTCCCTCCCCAGCCGTTCCCAGCTGTCCCTTCCTCCTCTGGCCTGCAGCTCTCTGCCTTAAATTTCATGCCTGCTTTCCCCATCTCCTCCCTGCTGTGTCCCTTCAGCCTCCTGCAGCTCTTCTTGCTTCCGCAGCTGCACCTTACCCCTGAAAGTTTCTCTACTTTGCCACCAGGACTGGTTCAGGGCATCACGGGTGTGGGTAGAGGCTATGCACTGCTGCCATGCCTTCTGGTGGTGGCTGGCAGGAAGGTGGGCCCCGTGTGCGCATCTGGGCTGGAGGTCCTGGCCTCTGCAAAGGCAAAGGGCAAACAGGGCTCCAAGGGGCATCAGTGCCCCAGCTGTCCTCCTGTGACCAGTGTCACCGCAGGGCAGCTTTCTGCCTGAGCCTAGAAGGGAATGCGAAGGGTGAACCGAGCCGTGTGGCAGCTTGCAGCAAACCCAGGCCTCAGCTTGCAGTAGCTGGAGATGGAATAATTTTGTCTAAGTTCTTGGATTTTCTGTTAAAATGAATCCAAAGGAGATCAGAATCTGGCCTTATTTTTGGGTTTTGCCATATGTGCTGTTCCACGGTTCCTTACAAAGGATTTCAATTGCATTTGTAAACACAGAATCTGTGACATTAGACAGTTCCAGTGGTGTATCCGCTAAAATCTTTTGCTCAGAATTGGCTGCTCCATGGAAAGATGTGAAAGTCTTGGGGGCTGGGTTATTACCAAGTGAACTGCTTGTAGGATTCCTTTCCAGCCTCCACTAAAGGTGAAGGTTGCTCTACGCTTAAAAGCATATACACAGCGCTAAATGTGCTGATTACTTCTGTGAAACTTCTTTTTGCGATTAAAGCTCAGTACACATTTTGGTGTTGTTTATGAAAGCAGTGGGCTTTAGACATCAGTTAAGTGTCTGCCCTGCCTGCTAGCTATCAGAGTGGCACAAAGGAGTCATCGTGGCGTTTCACATGAAAATTCATAGGTAGAGAGATACCTTCAGGAGACATTTGTATTCTGGTCCCAAAGCTGCCACATCATGCTTATATAAGAAGTAGAGTGCTGACCACTTTTACAGAAATTAATTCACTCTTCTAATCTTTTTGAAAACTCAATCCTGTCATAACTGTGCTATACAAAAAATAATGACAAGTTTATTATAGTAACATTGGCATAAATCAGGAATTATTCTACTGAAAATATGAATCATTGCATATTTATTCTAGACAAACATAGCAGAATCTGTCCCATCCTCTGCAGAAAAAGTGCAGTGAAAAGCAGAAATTACACGAGCTGAAGCAAAGCATCCCTGGTGTAGGAGATACATAATTACACTGAAAATGTATCTCCCAAAGGAAAGAAATATCCTACAACTCCTCATTAGGTAATTGCAGATCCTGTTACAAAACACGTGTTATCTACCCAGTGGCTAAACGGCACTCATTCTTACCTGAGGTGTGAGGGCAGAGCCTCAACTTAGAGCAGCTTAATAGGTTACTGTCCCTAGAGAGCACAAAAGGCCAGTGCCCAGCAGGACATTCAGCACCAACTCATTAAGGCGGTTTTCTGGAGTCACCCAGAGCTCTCCCTCATTACAGACCCTAATGGCCATGTGCTGGGCTCAGGCAAAACACAAAGGTATGCAACAGGTGTCTGCTGATTTTGGAAGGGAAAGTGGGGTTTTGTGAGGGCACAAGGAGTTGTCAGTTGGCTCACTCTTTAATTCTTATGTGAATTAAGATAAAACCAAGTAGGAACTAAACATTCGGTATCCAAACACTTCACGCTGCGAAAAAGGACAGAACTGACAGCCACAAACACATTTGTGGCACTCTTATGGGGAAAAAAATAAGTCAGGGACTGACATTTTATGCAGGTAGATAATGGTAGGACAAGGTGGAATGGGCTAAAACTGAAAGAGGGGAGGTTTAGGCTGGCCATCAGGAAGAAATTCTTCGCTGAGAGAGTGGTGAGGCGCTGGCACAGGCTGCCCAGAGAAGCTGTGGCTGCCCCATCCCTGGCTGTGTTCAAGGCCAGGCTGGATGGGTTCCTGGGCAGTTTGATCTGGTGAGCTAGTGGCTGGCAGCCCTGTCCATGGCAGAGGGGTTGGAACTAGGTGATCTCTGAGGTCCCTTCCAACCCAAGCCATTCTATGATTCTATGATTCTTACAGAGTCAGCGGTAGTCACAGTCCATCTCCAGGCCCCACTTTGCCCTCAGCTCTGTACCAGCACCTCCCCATTCCCATCAGGTGGGACAGCATGGTCCTGCTTACAGGAACAGTGTTGGGACCAGCAGGTGGCCATCACACTTCTATCACCAAGATGGAAAAAGAATCATGTTCTTTTCTCGGTGGAACATTAATGTAATTCAGCCAAGGCTTCTCTGGGACAACCAGAATCTTAGCAAGCAATCAGGTACAAGAGGAATAGGGAGAGGGGTCTGTCCAGCTAGAAAACTACTGCATTAGGAAGCAAAAATAATACAGAAAGAAAAACAGGCAACCTTCACCAAGACAAAGGAGGCTGCAACATACTGGTTTTCTGCCCCAGTTTTGGTGACGCCTTTTGCATCTGATGCAAATGCAGATGTGAGCTGACCAACAACAACTGCAATCATGGGCAACACAACTTGTAAAACTACCGATACCCTTCAGATGAAGGTCAGATATCTTATTTGGGGAAGCTGCCAAACAGCACACTCAAGATCTTGGTTTGAAAACTGGGAGCCTGGAAAGAAAAAAAAAAAAAAGAATAATAAAAATAAAAATAATAATAATAATGAAGGATATGTAATTAACATGGGCCTTTTTTAATTTCTTCGTTTAAGCTGAATAAAATGTTTTTGGAATTTCCAGTGTAATACCTACTGTCAAAAAGAAGAATTTTTACATTCAACCTCATAAATCTTGGGATTTTGTCAAAAGATTAAGTGTTTCCCTTGATAGTTCAGGATTCTGGAATCACACGGGTACAGCTTTTATCTCACTTTCTAAACCATACACTGGTATATAAAATTTGAAAAGCTTCATAAATCTCTTTCCCTGTCCTCTTGTCCCAATGATCCCTCCCATCCCCAAGGGAAAAAAAAAAAAAAAAAAAAAAAAAAGATTAAAGAGAAGCCCACAACGGTCTTTATAACTCTGTCACAATATTGGTGGGGGGGGACTTTAACCATATTTCTAGGTGGAAAATTTATAAAAATTTATTGCTACAGCTAAACTCATATTCCCTGATAATAATCTGAGCTATTAAAAGAGATTTTTCCTTACATAAAAGAGACTGCAGCATTTAAATTAGCCTTAAAGTATTAGATTGAGATAATTTTCTCTAATTAACCATTCCAATTTATTCGTAAATGACTTCCCCAGTAAGTCAGAGATACTTCCCTTCTTAATTCTGCTACTACCATGTCTAAAATAAGTATATGCTCAGCTCTATATTGTATTTCCTGGTACAGTGAACCTAAGAAAGCACCTGGTAACACATGTAGCTGCTGTCCATTAACTTCAGAGGGTAATTTAAGTCTTCTCTTACCTTCAGCTCACAGTGTATCAGGGGCATTTTGCAATCTCGCTTCTCCAAGGTCAGCAAAGAGAGCCAAGGCTGGAGGTAGCTGCAGGGTGCTGCACTGCTGGGACCAGAGCTTAAGAGCTAGAGGAGAAGGAGAGACATGGCCACCTGGTGCCACAGCAGTGGCTATGCCAGGCAGAGGGACCTGAGGCAGACAGCAAGGCCAGGGAAGGAGCAAAGGGACAGGTCCTCGTCTGGGACAGCTGGGGAAAGTGAGGACAGGCGTGGAGAAATAGTGGGGAAATCACTGCTCTACAGAACAGAACAAGAGCCGTCCCTCAACGCTGCAGTAGCCTGCTCCCAAAACAGGCAAAAAGTTTTTCTGCACATAGCTGGTGGAGGTGTCAAGACCAAGATTTTAGGCAAATTGACATAGTGCGACCACATTCATCTCCCATTTTATGCCTGCCCAGTACAGCATTTTTCAGAGATCACAGTCAGAGAGTGGATGTTGGATTGGAATGGTCTGTGGTCCCATCAAGCATTCCTCTGCTTACGGTTATAGAGTTCATCTGTCAGCGTGGGCTCAGCATCAGAGGGAAGATAACCTCAACCCCCCTGCCACACAGAGTTTTCCAACAATGAGTGAGCCATGAAGACACTTCAGTGACTCAGTTTCATACATCTTACCCCAGCAGAAGCCCACCATCTTTCTCCCCAGGGAGAATTTTCCAGCAGAGAAACCACACACATGCATGTCCAGCACGCGACACAGCACAAGCCCCACCACAGACGAACGTGCACAATAACCCCATGGCATCCTGAGCGTGTGGTCCTCTGTGCACCAAGTGCAAGTTCATTATAGCCATTTCAGTGTAGAGCAAATAAGTCACCTGCACAGGACTCGCCAGTTCATCTTCAGCACATGGACTCTGAATTTCTGCATAACAGCTCTGGCCAGGCCACTGAACATCTGGAGTTACTGGCAAATGCCCAAAGACTGCAAATTTCAGCCAAACATGATTTCCAGCAAAGATGGCATATTTGGAAAAGCAGGAAGCATAACAGTTTTATGAGCCCCAAGCCAGCCCGTCCTGTCAGAACTGAAATCTCCTACTCACTCATTATAAAATCAGCTTTCCTTGCAACAGAAAACAAGTCGTTTTTAGCTTTTATTAAGGAATTTCATCTGGAGGAACAGAGTGATCCAGTCTCTCCTCTCCCTCCCCCTCTCCTGCTCATGTACAAGCTCTCTGCTTTTCCTGGCTTTCCCCACTGACCTATGCCTTGTTCAAAGCCATTGGAGCAACGAAAACTTCTGCTGATTCAAACCCTGAACACGCATGCAGTCTCTGGAGAGTTTGTCAGGGTAAAATTTATCTTCATTCAATCCAAAGCCATTTAGACTGCAAGCTCTAGAGAGGCCCCTTGGTCAACTAAAGGGAACTCACCAAGTCCCCTGAGGCTCACTTTGCTTCTGCAGCTGCTGCCTGTTATGGAAGTACACCATGAGCAGGCCCATGGGGAAAGCTGGCTGCCACCACAGAAAAAGAAAGGGGGTGCACAAGAGCTGCAGCGAAGCTCCCCAGAGCCCAGGCCTCATGAGGAACCTGGGAAATAGAAAGCTTGTTTCTGCGAGTGGCTGTGGGCTGCAGGGTGGCTGTGGGGTGGTGCACGTCAGCCCAGTCTGCAGCCTCCAGTCTGAGCTGCACATGCCAGAGGGACGGACAGTGTCACACCTCTGGCTAGAAGAGCATTACAGCTTTGGGTAATAAACATTCCCTCTTCTTATCTAAGTGAAATATGTTTAAAAAGGGAAGAAAATTGGGTATAAAAGTAACTCATATCATGCATGCAGTACTCCTCTCAGCTCCCTCCAAGGGAGGAAGGGTTGAATCCAACTGATTTTCAAAGCTCCCTTGCAAGCAGAAAATATCTTCTTAACAGGACTTCAGTGATAGAGTACATATTTCACCAAGAAGAGAACACCCTCTCCTAGGGAGCAGGGGTTTGCTATGAACAAATACTGTGCTTTACTGAGCAGTGGAGCAGAGCAGCTCACAGAAAATTTCTTTTCTCGCTTTTCATTCAAGAAGTCATAAGGTTGTCTCAGAGACAGTATAAGCTAGCCCCATAGCTAGGAAAGAAAAACGCGCAGACATCTGAGTGCTAGAGTTAATCTTTGAGATAACAATGACAATTTGTCCATTGGATAGAAAGGAAAACCCTACTGAGCTTTTGTGAGAGGTCTTATAAAGCATTAGTGCAGCCAAACGCAGCAAAAGCAGTGAAGTAGTGCTTCAAAGCAGATGCAGGCAAAGCCACGTCAATAGCCCAGGCCTAGGTGCTTGGTTTGTTTCACTCCCACTCTCTGATCCCAGGCTGCTTGCAATGTTCACACCACCCGACTCCTGCTTAGAGGAAACTTGTGCACAGCTGGCAGAGCAACTTCTTCCTTTGTCCTCTCCAGACAGACAGATACTCCCGGGAGCCTTTGCCTAGGACTGCTCCCTGTGATCACCCTACAGATTATCACCCCAAAAGGTTTTCCTGTTTAGAGGGCACAAGAACAGTGCACGGGATCCAGAGAACACAAGAGCCATCTTCCACAAAGTGTGGAAATGCTAGTCCCCAACAAGGCAGACCCAAGTCCATCCACCCCAGCTGGCCTAAGTTGCTGCTTTTATTCTGCAGACTACCTCAGTGTGGTGGCAACAGTCTGTCCCAACAAAGTGGTTCCAAAGCCAAGCGTTCCCTTTGGGCTGGTACCCATACCTCACCCACGCTGCCTGTCCCCTTGGCCAAAGGAGACCCACCCAGCCTCCCTTGCAGCATGTGAAGCAGGGAGTGCTCCTGCAGTGACACCCCCACCCCACTAGCAGGAGCACGTGAAGGCTCAAGGGCAACCTCTGGAGCAAGACTGAGACCCCACCAATTAAACCTGCTGGTAAAAGCTACCCTTCACTTCTGCTTTGAATTTTTCTGCTAGCCTCAGCCGCTGGGTCTTGCTGTCCATCCAGCTGGCTGACTGAAGAGCCCTCTGTCATCATGTTGGTGCTCCCACCAGGTACTTACATATAGGGATGAAGTCTGCTGCTGGCCTCTCACATGATAAGTTAAACAAATTGCACTCCCAGCTCTTTCACTGCAAAGGCAAGTTTTCTGGTCTCTAAGTTGTTCTCATTGCTCTTCTCAGAGCCTCATCCAAATTGCCAGTGTGTCTGTGAGCTGCAGGCTCCAGAGATGGACACAGCACTTCTGCTGCAGTCCCTCCACCAGCAAGCCCAGAGGTATTACCCCAATGCTGGTCTTTGTCTCCCACCCTGGTTCTGGGATCCTTTTCCATTCTGATGCCCAGGATCTTATTACTTGCTGAAAGACCTTTGCGTGCTCAGCTGGTTTGTCTGCACCCAGCTCAAATGGGTTCTGTGCCATTTCACAGAGAAGCAATTTATCTCAGCAATTATTTTATTTTCCCACCTGTGTACGTAATTTATATTGTACCCCTCTGAGGCCTCTATCCAATCCAGCAGTACTCCCACTAGTGACCCAGCTGCCACCTCACACCCTTTTCCACACTGACCCTGCACAAACTGCTTGGACACCAGACAGCACAGGCTGAAGACAGCCCTTAGAAGTCCCAGCCCTGCAGCCCATCGCTGGGGCAGTGTCAGGGGCACTTCAAATGAACATGCAATTCACAAAGTAAGAGGCTGAACTTTTCTCTTGCCAAACCTTTGTTTCCCCAAACATAAGACATTTTCCCAAACTAACCAGCACACCTCAGTGGGCTTTAATCTTCTCTGTGACTGTCCCAGGGATGTCAAGCAAGGCAGGAGGTACTATGAGAGATACCATTCAAACACAGCAAGATCACTCCCCTTGAGAACCATGAGAGCAGCCACTTCCTTCCTCAGGACCACTCTCAGAGTGTCAGTCCCTGCCCAACAAACTTCTCTGTGAGCAGCAGGCTTTTCCCTTTTCCTAGAAGCAAGGGCAAATTTATACAGCAATGAGTGATGGGTTGCTTCTTGTTCCAGGCCATCTCAGCAGTTTCATCCCAACAGCTATCTGTTTTGGAGAGGCTGAGAGGAGTTTCTGGTTACTGTGCTCACTTTTCATTCTCATTACACGTTTTCTGCAGGGTGCCCATTGAGCAGCTACTGCAATTTTTTTTTTTTTTGCTTAGCCCAACTGTAAGCCCAAAATGCAAAGTGAGGCACTGGGGCAGGGACAGCACTGGGAAACACTTTTTAGAGAAACACTTATTTAGTGTATTTTTATTTAAAGTCATTTTGATGAAGAGTTCCACTGGGGTCTATTTAAAAAACCTCTCAAGATCTGTTTAGCATGGCTCAGCTAAGGCGAGAGCACAATGGATTTCCATTTGATCTGAATTATTTTTACAGCATTTCTGGGAGGTGCCAATAACCAATGCTCCTCTTTTTTAAAAAAAAAAATTCTGCTGTATGAATCTGACAAAGTAGAAAAGTATTTTAACCTCCCAGAAGCTGTTTGTCTTCACTGTTACTCAAGACACTCTGAAAAAACTAGAATTTCATTAGGTAAACACAGGGACACTGTTGCAGGCTACTGCAAACAGCACAAAGGAACTTGAAGGCTGAGGCAGTTTTGAGTAAGAAGAAAACCCCAAGTGCAGACATTACCCTTTTTTTCTAACAGTGTAGTTATTACTGCAGTTCATAAGGATAACAAATCATTCAATTCAATATACTCAGGGTCATTCTTTAGAGTAAATGCAGATTAGTCATATTTTATTTTCTGGGGGTTTTTTGTTCGTATGTTTTTATTGTTTTTATATATGAAGAGCCACACAGAGCTATCTGATTTTTGCATGCGTCCATGTGTACTTGTGATGTGTTTGTGTTGAATTCCTTGCCTATGCAGCAGCAACTTCAGTAACAAAGTGGACTTAGGAAGAGCTGCAGCAGCCCAAGCAGAGGGGCACAAACACACTGAGGACTGCAGCCCATATATCTGTTACAGAGATATACCCAAACTGCTGGCTGCAGCCAGCAAGATAAGCAAAAAGAAAGACCATGAGATTTTTACTATACTGTGACTTCAGCCAAACTTTTGTCATTCTCCATTTTCCATGTTTTGGGAAAATTCTGTCTATATGAATACACACTACAGACAAAGTGCCAGAAATGGGGATGTGCTCACAGGAACAGATGAAGGTCCATCCTGCATGCTGCAAGCAGAGCTGCAGGGATGTACCCAGAGACTTAGCAGGAAAATGGGCACTGGTTTTGTCACGCCCTACAGTACTCCTCACTACACCACCTGAGGTGTGGGTCCCTCCTTCTTTGCACCACAGCCAGCCCCGGAGGCAGCAGGTCACCAGCTGCTCCAGCTGCCGATCCCCCAACAGCAGCATCGTCCTCTTCCTGAAGGACACAGGGCAAAATGCAGTGGCCACCTCCCTATAGCTGTAGGCTGGAGAAGCAGGTCACAGGACGAAGACACAACCTCAGATGCCAATGGGGTTCCTGTTCTAGGTCAGCTGGAGATCCCAAAACTCCATGGGGTTCCTAGGGAGAAGCAAATATGAAGGATCCCAAAAATCACACTGCTCCCAAAGGACAGCAGAGCAGCCAAAGCTATGCTTGGCAGAAACTTATTTCTACATCACATGGTGATGGCACATGCCTCTCCAACCAGCATGAAGACCCAGGCACAAGGATGTTCTCTCTGCTGCAGTGGTGGTCGTTATTTTCACACTGAAAACAACATCTCTTGCTACGTACAATAAAAAGAGACAATAAAACCCATTATACAACAGCAAATAACAATACTATTTTCTTTAAATTGGCTGAGATCAATAACCCTGTACGAAGCTCTCAGATCACAGAAACTCTCAGAGTGAGTAGCTTTTAAACCAATTATATCTGGATGAATATTAATTCCATAGCGATGGGCTGAGAGAACGCATACATAAACACTTAATACTAATTCAGAGCACATACATGCTCCCAGCTCTCTGCATTTCCTTCTCTATGTCTTTTAACTGCCAAAGTCACATTATGATCATATCCAACTCTAGGTATCTTAATTTGGAAATAATCACTTCAAGCTATGTTAAAGCTATGAGCATCCCACACAGAACTGATTGCTCCAAGATCTCCATTATTCTTTTCAGCATAGTGAATGCACACTTAATATTTCCTAATAGGTACTAAGAAGTGCAAGAAAGAAAAGACTTCTAAAATAACGCATGCTATTTTAAGAGAATCCAATTTAAACAAGTGCCAGATAAAATATTTCTAGATTGAAAAGTTTTCTATAGCAACTTGTAAATGCAAAATCAATCACTAGGACAACTCTAACTGCCATCTTTTCTTATCACAGAGCTACACTTTAGTCCAGTTAAAAACTCCCTGCTTGAAAATACGAAGGCGTTGCAGTGGATTTTTATCTAAATATTTTAAAAACACACTAATGTGTTTAAACCATGGCTTGTGAGGAAGGTCAAAGAATCCTTGAGTTGGCTCAGGAGTTATCCCACCCGTGCTCCAGCAGGCAGCAGGGTAAGCTGAGCTATGGTCTCCAAACCCAGGCTCACTGGTCAGGCTCCTGCAGATGTCAGCGTGAAGTTCAGGGCTCCCAAGGCCAAGTACAGCCTTCACCAGATTGCTGAAAGACCTTGCATTGCTCTGCAGCATCCCAGAAAGCACAATTGTATGAGCAAAACCAAAAGGCCCGATGTATCTACTTGCTTTTTCATCCTGGCTTCCCATCTAAAGCTCCACTACAAAGCAACTAAAAGTTTGTTTGTAGTTAAGAAAGAGAGGGAGAAATCAGAACAGGACATAAAAAGGAGGTGAAAACTTGATGTCAGGCACACAGGTGACACATCTGTTGGGTAGCTTTGTTGTTTGTTTCCAAACTGTCGCTGCCTAAGCCTGTGGGAGATGTCATATTCTCTGCCCATCTGAAAGCCAGGCTGCACACCCCAGCCTATACATGTGTTTAAGGGCACTTATCTTTCAGCCACTGGTTCGCAGCCTCCAGTGACTCCTTCCCTACCAAGGAAACCAGCTACCGACTGTGACTGTGTCTGGACAGCCAAAAATTGAGCCCCAAGAATGAGGTCAAGGGATTTCTGTACTGCAGGGCATCAAAAGCTCTGGGCTCTGAGGACAACGCTGTGGGTATTTCCCAGTCTGCGTTTGAAGGACATCTCCCAGCATCTGCTGCAGCCTATGTCAAGAGGCAAGAAGCAAGCAGGGCGCAGCAGCTGCTCTAGCCCCAGGCAAGCAGCTGCCAGGCAGCAACACTTCCAGCCCAGGTGGGCCCTGGCTCCAGTGCAACACAACCTGACAGAGAGCAGGCCCCGCAGACGCAGAGGTCTGAAGGCTTATGGCCTGATGCTGGAAACTGCTCGAGACCAGTTCCACCAGGGATGGGCCAGCCACAGCAGGCCCAGGGTTGTGTGTCACCTCTGACACTGCAGCCTCAAATACTCATGTTTTCATGAGTCTTGTCTCACGCGACAAACAGCATTTATGAAGAAGCACGCAGAAAAGGCTGAGATTGATCTCTGTCATTTAATTTGCTGGAAGCGGATCCCAGCACCCCACGCATGTATGTACCCACAAGGCAGTAATTATCATGTGGACGAAGAGGCACAAGACTGCTGTCTAAAAGATGTATGTTCCTGTAAGAGGGCAAGGCAAGGCCAGATACCTGTTGTTTTTCTTTCACCAGCAAAACCCTCTCACTGTAAAATAAAGAAATTCCTAAAACAAAGAAATTCCCAGCCACTTTCAAGACTTCTTAAAACAAATTCTATTCAAAAACCTCAGGAGGGCCTTTCTTCAGATGTTACCTTTAGGGAGCAACAAACTCAGAGAAATAATATCCATCAAATTGCTGTTTTGTGAAACATTCGTGCATTAAAACAAAAAGGGAATCATTCTGTACTGTTCACTCTACCAATGCTCAGGATATCATTTATACAGATATTTATACACTACATTGACAGCTTTCACAGCCTCTCCCTGTTTTTCTACTTCACCGTACCAAGATGCAATATTCTGAACACATCTGTAGCTGTGAGGTTGGCTGTGACAAGATCCCTTGAAGTGATGGCTGGTCAGCAAACCAGCTGAAGATTAATAGGCAACACAAAACACTACGGATTATCAGATTTCACCACCGTAAATTTGTAAATGTGAGATAAAGCTCATGAGAAATCATGCAATGTAGAAATGAATGACTGTCCCTCAAAATGGAGACAGAGAGTAGGCTGTGCAGTAAAAGTAGGCAACCTGAATTGCCAGCTCTTACAATGCTACTGTTCTTCAGACTGGTGTCATTTTCCAGGCTTCCCTTTCTTTTATTGGTATTTCAACTGGGCAAGAGACTCTGCTGAAGCTTCACAGCAAACCCTCCACAAACATCTTGATTTCAATTTCAACCTAACATTTTCATGTTGCCACTGGGAAGCTGAAGGATCGACGTCTGCTCTGACCCTTCCTTCACACATTCCCTCCTCTTTCTATTTTCTCTGTGCATTTGGCTCCTGTTGTTTTCTTTGCCCCATCTGTCTATTTCCATTTGATTTCAAATACTCCATCCCCACTGCTCTTCTTCCTGTACTTGTCCTAACAAGTCCTCCTTCCCTCCTGCAAAGTCTCTCCCTGCAATGACCAGTATGGCTCAGAGAGAACATGATATGTGCTTCTGCCAGATTCAATCTGCTAAATATGGACCACAGCCTTGAAAACAAGAGTAGCTGGATGCCTGCATCATCCCCTGAGAGGGNTTCCCTCCTGCAAAGTCTCTCCCTGCAACGACCAGTATGGGTCAGAGAGAACATGATATGTGCTTCTGCCAGATTCAATCTGCTAAATATGGACCACAGCCTTGAAAACAAGAGTAGCTGGATGCCTGCATCATCCCCTGAGAGGGCTTTCTCCACATGCTTAAGCATTTGCAGGATTTGGATCTTTGATTCTCAAACCCTTGAGTCAGAGAATGCATCATTCTCCTTGCATGATCAACAGCACTTCAGGCAATTACACTCAGAAAATAATACTAAATATGCATATGCCTACATAAAAGCAGCATGACACTGACATTTCAAATGCAGAATTAAACTGATTTGGCCTTTATTTTCTAAGAGTACTTAAGACATTTTAAACAATACAGCATCAGGCAAGCAAAAGATTTCAATGATGGGAACTGGAAACAATTTGCATGTTAGGGCTGTCTTGGTAGCATGAGCAAAGCTCCCTTGATTTCTGTGGGAATGGAGCAGGGCCATTAAACAACAATATTACAAAGCCCACTCCAGGCAAATGGTATCTTCAGAATGTTTTTTGGGGGGTGACATGTGTTTGAAGACAGAAAGAAAATCTTACTGATCTAAAGAAGAGGATCCAACAATTTGAGTTAAGCATCCAACACTAGGTGAAACACTACCACAGAAGTTACACTTGCTCTGTATGCAGCAAAGGCATTTTCAAACCATCACATACAGAAATACAGACTAATTATAATCTTTGCATCAAAGAGGAAAACTGCCCAATCTCTGTCTTTTGTTTCAGTTAATCTACGTTCACAGCACTCTTCATGCAAATGAGCACATTTATTGCAAATGGAGTAAAATTACTTTGCTAATCATCTAGTATTTTACCATCAGAATTTCAGGCTTTAAATAGCTTGTTTGTGCTATACCTGTCTGCTAGCCATGCTGTCTTTCAGTATCTCACATTGGCTCTGCCAAATTCACCCAAGGATAGCAGGCAGGCTCTACAGAAGAGTGTTTCAGAGGAGGTGGAAGGAAGGACTGAGTTTTCTTTAGCCATGCCTGTGCTTACCTGCATGGTAGGAGGGCTCTATGTGTCCCTGTTGGAAGCAGACATCCCCCAGGCATGTCCTCAGACATTTTGTGGAGGGGGAGAGGCTTTCACTGCAACTCACAGTCCAAACCTCAAACAGGTAGTGCAGCAGCTTTTGAGGTGAGAGTCTAGTGCAGATGGTTTCTCAGACACTGACAGATGCAGAAATGCAGAGGATAGAAAAGGTGTCTTAGCTCTTACCTTACACCTGTGTTCAGGAGGCATTTGGCTCAGTCAGAGATACTGCATGTGTAACAAGGGCAGGCGGGATTTACTGCACTCTCCCCTGGCCCTGCCCACCCAGCTGCTAAATAGGCAAATCCTTCCCTGTTGCCTACAGTCTCTTACGGTGTCTTGTCCCCGTGCCCTCCTCACCACAAAAGCTTCACCTTTCCTGAAGTGATCATCCCACCCCATTCCATTTTCACCATCGCCCTCTGCTAAGAGAAGCCCCAGTGCCCTCACAGGTCTTCCCCAGACTCCCCTCCATGCACACAGTGCTGAAGTGTGTGAAGCAGGGACGTCTCCTGAAAGCTGCTTCTAAGAGGCCAAATAGCTGAGAGGAGAACAGTTCTCCACGTTTGTCTTCAGCATGCTTCACGCATCAGCCTGTGCTTTGTCAGCCAAGGCTGTGTCCCATGCACCAAAGGATTTATCATGTGCAGGCATCTCAGTGCAAGTGCCTACAAGACATGCTGTGCTGCAGGCTCCTTGGCAGTATACACTTGTCTACCTCCAGTGGTGCAGAGCCACAGGCTGTCTCAGTGAGTTTAGGGGAGGGCAGGGGTGAAGCCAAGGAAGCTGAGGAGGGTGGGCAGAGTGCTGCCTCACGAGATACAGCAGGCAACGCTGGGCACATTCCGATAATGCCCAGACCAAGCGGAAATGAGGTGTTCACTTCCCTACAAGCAAACCACTGGAAGACAGGGTCCCTGGCTGATGCACATCAGGATCACTTGCTGCCCACTGAGATCCCGGAGCTGGTTCCCACCCTGTGGGCCCCATTCTGTACCACGACCAGCCAGGGGCAGGGTTGGCATTTGCCCAGGCTGTGCTCCAGGAGAGGCCAAGCAGCCCATTCCTCCAGCCTGCAGCAGCCCCTCCAAAGGGTTCCATCTGCTACATCCTGTGACTCTATGACTATGCAGTTCTGGAAATGTATCTCATTCAAGCTGCAAATGCTGTATGGGAAGAATAATTTAAAAACAGTGCCCTGAACCTTACAGGCAGCACAGCAAGGGAGCAGTGGTTTAGTGCGTGTCCACTGCTTGCTCCAAAGGCTATGACACACTGGGTGGATGTTCTGCTGGCTTATGTGGAACAAAGAAACACTTAGCTTTCTCTATACAGGAGAAATATGGACATATAGTACCCAAACATACTATCCAAGGTATGAGTAGATGGAATTATTTTTTTATCTTTTTTTTTTTTTTTTTTAATCTTTAAACCTGAATTCATTCACAAGAGTCTCATCTCAAGCTTTGTCATGCTCTAGATCTTTAGGACTTTAGAAGTTTTGTGTGGCAGTGAGCTGGCTGACCACAGTGATCTAGTGACACCGAGGAAGATAATGGCCACCATTAACTGGCTGAACACAGCTCTGACCAGTGAAGAAGCTGAGCGGAAAAAGCTACTGTGTGCCAAAACCTCACCCCAGCAGAGATGTACACAACATCCCTGCTCAGGACATGTTTAAGGCTAAGTCCATCATTCAGCGCAGGGCACTCCTGAGGAAGCTGTAGCCTAGGGCTGACACCCCACTGAAGCAGGAACCCACAGAGGACTCAGACAGCAGGGACCAGAATGGTCAGGATGGCAGAAGCTGTTCCACATACCACTGCTGCTTCCCACATCGCTTGTCTCTGTCTGAGGGGCCTGGAAATGCATGACAAGGGGTGCAGGGAGTAGGAGGGGAGGGGAGCAACTAACGTACAACGAGAATTTGTGTGTAGGCATCTCTATCCTCAGATCAGTTGACAAAACTTTGTGTTCATTTAAAATAAAATAATTTTTAGGTGATTCTCCAGTTCATCTGCCTAAGGCAAGAACCTACTTATTTCTTCATTGCCTCAGCTTTGTTTGCAGCCCAAAAGCTGACAGAGTCAAAACAGTATTTCATTTGCTTATGTTCAAAGACAAAGGGTCATGGAGAAGAAAAACGTCGATCCTAAAGATGAAAGCACCATTCTCTAGGGGTATCACCTGTACTCACGTGTTAACACCCCACAGAAATGCAGTCAAAATTCCTCATTCCTCCTGTCCTGATCTTGACCTGGATAACAGTTTTTCCCAGCCATTTATTTTCTCCTGAATTTTATCTAAGTATCTTTCAGTTTCAGAGAAGAAAAGGGACGCTATGATTAATTAAGTCATCCAAAGAAATTCAACCTTAAAGCACACACACCAATTTAGACTCTATTATTAGATAATGTGTCCAACACACAGCCTAGAAACAGTGAACGAAATCACTAGTAAGGAACAAAAGATACTGTGAATATAACCAGGAAATCTTACACTGTCTTAGGATTCTACACGGCAGAAGCAACATCTCCACAGCCCCTTTTCATTAGCACCCTTTCCCTTTGAGGCAAATTTCTTAGAAACACATTCGGCATTAACGTTAGGGAGGATGCCTCAGGAATTAACCAAGGAAGCAAACAGAGAAGGTGTCAATAATACCCATACTGTTGCCAGGCAACAAGTAACCAGAAAAATACTGAGAACGATGAAAATGCTGCAGGCGTAGGACATTCACAAACGCTATTTCCAGTTCTCCCTTGTGACAGTGCGCTTCCCGCCCCAGCCACCTCAGCCTGGCCGCTGCGCACGAGGCCTTGCTCAGGCGACGCGCGCAGCACTCGCTGCAGACAGGGAGTCACCGCAAGCGCAGTGTGCCTTCCGCCTGCCACAACCCTAGCTGAAGCGAAGAACAATTCACTTACAGTATGTAATTTTCAAGCTCCTAACCGGTCACAGTGAACGACACTCCAGATCCAATGCACTCCTCTCTGTGTGACCAGCACAGCACAGCCAGAATACTGGAATTTTTGTCATCATGCCGTTCAAAAAAATTTCATCGCAATCGGGATGGCCTATTATTAATATAGGTGCCATGTAAATAAAGCAAAAAACCTACTTTTTGAGATTTCTGAGACATGAAATGGAAAGCATATAACTGATCCTAGTAAATGTGCTGTCACCTACATGGGGCTTAAAAGCATTTTAATTTCAGGTTTATAACAAATGGTGAAGTTCCCTATGTGCTCCTCTTCCGATACACTTCTAATATATTTAGATAAAACCCTAATGGCTGCTAACATGGACAAAAATATGTGGCAAAGCAAAAAAAAACAAAAGTAGAGAATACTGATGATCGGGACAGTCACCGATGTCCATCCATCTTCTTGACAGCAGCAAGGAAAACGCCATCGTTAGGAGCATGGAGCGGCCAGACAGGGCACCAAGAGGAAGGTGATGTAAACACATCTTGTGTCCTCCTGGTACCTTAGCCTGCAAAGCTGCTTCCCCACTCACGGCTTATGACTCTACACACTAGTGTGGAAAACATGATCCAATGTTCAGTGCAGCATCCACCAACCTGGTTTAACAATTAAACTTTAATAAACACAACTTTAGCAGTAAATTAACTCCATAGAAGATTAATTACTTTGTTACTCCATTGCTGTCTCTTACCCAGTGCCTGAAGTACAGAAATCTATCACAGTTAATGATGTACACAGGAAGGAAATACTGTCTTTAACAAAAACGCTGCCTATGCAAAAAACCAACCAAACAAAAGACAACAAACAAACAACCTCTTACCTGATATATTTGTACAGCCATTCCATTATTTAATGATATTCTGACACAGATGCAAGAAACCAAAAAAACGCATGGCTAATGAGAACATAAGATCTTCCGAACAGCAACAAGAAATCTTGCATGTTTTTAGGATGCTAAGAAGGTTAAAAAAAAAAAAATCACATGTGCAAAAGATTTTTTCAGTGCCATGATCAGCTGGTCTTTCCTTATATTATGATCTATATTTTTAAATTCAAATTGCATTTATATGTGTGGAATTATTAAATCAAAAACATTGAACAACATGGCCTTTGTTCAAGTTTCAGTGAGCAAATCGCTAAGCTTTTTTTGTCTATGCTTACTGCCTTTACTATTGCCTTCTTCCTACAATGTTGCTTACATAGATGTGTCAAACAAAAACTTTGCCAGCACAATACATTGATTTAAATGATCTGTTTCTTGTGTTGTTCTTATTGTCTCTGTGCTATTAAAAATAAACATAAAAAAACAACACACATTCACATTTACAAATATGCACAGATTGCTGACTTAGCTTTGTAAGGTTACAAGTTACTACAAGTTTCTGAACTGTTTTAGAGGGGACAGCATTTAATGAACTTTTACTTCTTCATCTTCCAAGTCAGAAAAAAGAGGCAGACATAAAAGTGGATGTGAAAAAGCCAGTAGCTCAAGAATGACTGAATATGAGACATAGTGTTCATCTCTTTTCCAAAGAAAGTACTTTTCTTTGTAACCCAAGAACATTCATTTAAATCTAGCCTCCAAATTCATTAAAAAATTGAGAAAGAAAATAGCATTAGGTATCTCTCTAAGTTACATATTAAAAATACAACTTTATATTTGGCATACAGTGGAATTCACTGTCACGTAATATCGCAACTCGGTTACTCAGGAATTGTCATAACGACAGCTAAGAACAAAAGTTATCTATGAAAAAACAGTTTATTCTGATTCAGTATTTTTAAAGCAAACTGTTTAACACAGGACAAGACCTTCAATCTCTATGTGAAACTGGCTAAAATACACAGGGTTCCTCTTCAAATTCTACATGACAACGCAAAGCTGTTATTTTCCTTCTTCCACTCCAGCGACACACAAGGCATTGCAACGCAGAACCGCAAGCTGCACACGTGTTTTCAGCCTTGCACTTTGTGAGAGTGGTTCTGATCCATGGCTGTGAAGAACAAGCAGACAGAGGTGGTGATGAACACGTGCACCCCCTCGTACAGCAGCTTTGGCGAGAAGACGCTCCATATGAAGAGGTGGTAACGCAGGCCTGTCACCAGAACAATGTAGACGGCCACTGGAATGGAACGCATCAGGGCGTAGCAGAAACAGCCATGACCCACCGCTGCTGAATTCCTGGTAGCAAAAACAGAGGAGTTCATTCTCAGGCAACTTAGTACGCACATCCTGGTTTATCCCCCCTTTAGCATTAGTTCACGTCATAAAGTATATTCACAGACCTCCACTTCGTGTTAGGAAACTGATTGTTGATGCCATGACGAACTCAGAATGCTCTTCCTTACCACCTCCATACATCCTATCGTGTGATAAGGATGTTCAGCGCTTGCATAGCAACCGCCACCTCAATAAAGGCACCCAGTAGTTTGCCTCAGATATAGAAGTTTCTTTGTTTTAACACATTTTGTTCTAATTGTTAAAGACTCCATTAAGCAGTTTCAAGACAGTTTCATCGCTTGTTGGCCTTCCAGAGCCTTCTACAGAAACTGCTTGTCAAAGCAGAGAAGAAAGACTTCAGTACCCCTTCACAAGGCTGCCTAGCCCCTACAACAGACAATCGGACGGAGCCAGCTCCCCTTGTAAAGGGCACAAAACTTGTCAGAGTACGCTGCTGCCCATCACCAGTAACATGTAAAGCAACGTAAAAATAGCGCTATCAGAAAACTTTGCAAAACTAGCTTAACCACTCTCCAGAGAACACCATGTTGTTAGGTCGACATGAGCAATACACCGTGTTCCTGCCACAGGAGCTTAGCTGGGCCCACTGTGTTACAAGAAATGTCCACCCCATACGCATGGTCCGAATCTGCCATACTGAGGTGTTCTTGTGGTTGACAGGCGTCAGGCAAAAGTGGAAGTGAAAGGGTTTTCTCCATCCTTGGAGAAAGGATGTTCTCCATCCTTGGAGGTGCCAACACCTCAGCAATGATACTCGGTCTGCAAATGTCCCCTTTCCCCAAACCGCATCTGCAGAGACAAATTCACACTAAATTCAAACGCTTACCCGTTCAGACAAAAGGAAGGAACAAAGCTATTTCACTGCAATAATGCACAGAACATTTTCCTTCCCCCATCCGACTATTTCACTTCATCAGTTCCCAAAAGAACATATCGGCAAAAAGCGGAAATGATTTACACTGAAATTCTCAACTGAGAATCTGTTCTGCTCCTCCTGGTTTTTAATTATGATCTTGTTCCAAATAATACAAATTTAAGATGACTAGCACTTCTGTGAGATGTAAATTAGTCACTTATAACTATGTAAGCAACAGAATGCAGTATTTTACATGAACCATTAAACTTATTATTCTTTAAATCAAAATAATTAGGATACAGTCCTGTTTTCCAGTGAAATCAACAGCGAAACTCCCAAGGCTTTCAGTGGAAGGAAGAACAGGTCATGAAAGCAGAGATGAAAAATGAACGAAGAACAGCAGGTGCAAATGACTGCAATGCATGCATTCAGTTCACAGATAACTACTTCCCTAGCTGCTTAGCCAAGGAGACTATGACTTGGGAGTGAACCACGCTCCTTCCTTCTTCTGCATAATTATCGCAGTCTTCAGTGAGCTTGTGCAAATAACTAGCTTTACATTTAATAAGTGATTTTGTTGACAAAGATTAAACAACCTGCATTGCACTCATTTTAAGCTGTTTTCATACTGCTACCAGTAAAAACAGTATTTGTAGTAGCTAGATAATATGACCAAAAAAAAAAAAGGAAATGGTTTTTGAGTGAGATAGGCAAAGAGGCAATGTTTAAGCCATTTCTCAGAATGAAAAAAATGCACTTGATCAATCATCTGGATGAAGGCTATTGGTGGTTGTAGCTATTCCATTTATTAAGCTCAAATCGTAAGAGAGAAGTTATACACCTAGGTCTTGCAAAAACCCTGCTTTTTATATTTAATTTTCAATTCACATAGTTTGCCCAGTTCATGCTCACCTAACAACACTGTTAGAACCCTACTGAGAGAAAGCTCATAATTGCAAATCAATTACATCATTATTTTTTTCTTTAATGGCTGCTTTTTAAATTATGAAGAAACTGGCTGTGAGATTATTCTGAATGGAGTCTGAGAGTTTACTTCTTTGGCTCAAAAATTAGATAGACATAATATTTTGGATACTCACATTTTATACTGGAACAAGAGCATACAGTAATCTCAATCATTAACATCTAAATTCCATATTTTTTCATCATGATTACTGGCAAACAATCCCCAAATCTGTAAGTAGATGGTACCACTCTTTCCCTATTTCTTTATAGCCACAATAATGAACTGTCTACTGCTTGTATAATAAATTTACTTGCAAAACGTCTCAGCACTCACTCCATCTCTGAACAAAACATAGTCACATACCTGCAGAGGGAAATCTTGGAGAGTTTCACAGCATAATGCAGCAGTGCAATTTAGAGAAGGCAACAGAAGCACACTGTTTCCAAGTTAAATTCTTAGTGGGGTTCAATAGCAGGATAACTAGGTGCATGTTGGAGCTGGTATAGCAGTTTCCATGCCTGCTGTTGCAGAAATAGCACTGGAACGACTGAGCACAAGCAGTTAGAACGACTTCACTGCCCTGATTCTAAGGCAACACCTTAGCTCCTCCACCACAGCAACTTTCCTTGTGCTTCTGCTGGGCACCCAATTTGCTGAACATCTAGGCATAATGATTTCATAAACTCCTTCTCCTCTTTCTGCACACACAGAGTGACCACAGGGTACAGGGCTTAGCAAGGCCACGAGGAAAGCAGTGCCCAGGGACCAGGCTGCTGCTGCTAACGTGACCAAGTCAATCCAGTTAGTTCAGCTAACCAAAAGAGCTGCTAGCAGAGCATGGAGAGCAGGCTGCGGCAGACCAGGCACCTACCTGGCCATTTATCAGCTGGATTAGCCAGTAATGAATAACCTTGCAACCTCTCAGTGCTCCCTGAGTGAAAACAAAGGAACACATTTAAAGTCTCAGCCTGTAACTACTCCATACTGAAATGTCTCTGCAGCAGCTAATTCCTTCCTCTCTTTAAAGGAGAAGAGCAGAAAGGGAGAGATGTGAACTCTAAGTACTACTTCCATGTTCTAACAGAACCAGTTCAATATTCAGACATCTGCATAATGCAGGAGGTGATTTTTGTTCATTTGTTTGTTTGTTTTTACAAAGAACCCTGTCTCTAATATAGAGCACATTCAGCAAGATAAATTCTCAAGACTTCACTGACAAATCCAGATGTGGTAAAGATGACATTGCATAGCCAAACTTTGCATAAGCTTGATGTTGAAGACTGCTAGATCTAGAAAAACAAATACTTTCAGTACAGACTGACATTATCAAACTCTCTGTATATTGGCTCCAACCAATAAGTATGGTTGAGAGCATACAACGGCTTTCAACAAAAACCCTTTATTTTAGTTGAATATTTAATAGTCAGAAAAAGATGGCCAAGGAATTATACTATTAATGTTTTTTTCTGCTTCTTTGGAGCTCCTAAATACCGATTGCCAATGTGCTGTCAACAGATCTTTCACCTCTCAATCCTTTACTCTAACATGCTATTAAAATGGGTTACACATCACAATACAAGGTTTGTAAAATGAAAAAAATATGGTGCCAAAAACATGAAAGAAAAACCACATTTTTCTTGTAAAGCATGCCTCCCATTTATACAGAGTAATTGGCAGATGGCACCACAATTTTCTTTAGTTTTAGATCAAGCTAAAAAGCTCCACACACAGCCCTACAAATGCTTCCACAGGAATTCAGAAATGCACTACTTCACATTGTTCTCATCTTTGATCATAAAATTAAATAGACATTTTAGAAAAATGCACACATATGAGTGAGGAATACCCCAGCACTGTCATTTTTCTGGGACTTGGGGTGGGATATATCTGCTGAATATATATAGCGGAAATCAGAGTGCTGGAGCACCTCTCCTGTGAGGAAAGGTTGAGGGAGTTGGGACTGTTCAGCTTGGAAAATAGAAGGTTCTGGGGAGACCTCATTGCGGCCTTCCAATACTTGAAAGGAGCTTACAGGCAGGAGGGGGACCGACTTTTTACACGGGTGGATAATGGTGAGACAAGGGGGAATGGGCTGAAACTGAAAGAGGGGAGGTTTAGGTTGGACATCAGGAAGAAATTCTTCCCTGAGAGAGTGGTGAGGCGCTGGCACAGGCTGCCCAGAGAAGCTGTGGCTGCCCCATCCCTGGCTGTGTTCAAGGCCAGGCTGGATGGGTTCCTGGGCAGTTTGATCTGGTGAGCTAGTGGCTGGCAGCCCTGTCCACGGCAGAGGGGTTGGAACTAGATGGTCTCTGAGGTCCTTTCCAACCCAAGCCATTCAATGATTGTATGAAATCTGCTGAATACTTTCAACAGAAGTCAAACTCCAGCACTCCTCTCCTTCCAGCTCCTGTGTACTAGCTGCATTTCACTGCTTAGATTACCTCTTAATGGGGATACTGAATTCACATACTTCAAGGCAATTTTTACTGCGTTATATTTTTTGCTATATTGCTGACACTTTTCTTTCTCAGCTTCCTGCAGTTCCTGTTTAGAAGATCTCTCTGTTTAGAGCTCTCTAAAAAACAGTTGGCACTTTGATATTCTGTCCTCTACATATTAATAAAAGTTTGCAGTTGGAAATAAACTATGTAGCACTCCCAGTGTCTATCTGCAACATCTTAAGAGTAGCTGTAATGCACAAGAAATTCCTCAGCTCTAAGCAAATATCAATTAGTCTTGCATGCAAGAACAAATCTACCCTCTCTCTCCCACATGCCCAACTCTCACCCAGTATGATTCTTACAGTGCTTTTTTACATTATACAATCCTGCACTGTCATAGGAAAAAAAAAAAAAAACCCTCTGTATTTTTTGCATATCCAAAAGAATCAAGAGCTCTTTGGAAATTTATCTGATCAAACGTGGCTTAGACTATCAAACAGAATAGGCTGTTGACAAGATCCCTTTTAGATTGACAGATGTTAAAAAGGGCAGTTGCCAGCAAGTTAAAAGGGGATGTGCAGTCTGTTCTGCAACAGTGGAAATGGAGGAACTTGAGGATGACCAGTGCTTTTCCTGCACATCCTCTTTTTCAGTAAGAGAGGTTGAGAAGCTGTAGCTACCTGAGCAAGGTCAAGCGTCCACGGTAGTAACCTGTAGTGACTGTGGCGTGTGGAAGCACAGCATCTATCAGCAAGTTTCCACAAGGACTCAGCTGGGAAAGGCTACTGAGCCCCAAAACTTCAGCTGTCGTCATTTCAGCAACAAGAGCCAGAAAAGCAGATCATATCAGTAGTTTTACCTGCTTTCACTGCTGACATAACCAGTTGTTCTGGGAGGCTCCTGTGAGAGAGGGATGTCTCAGTCACTCAGCAGAGGTGACTCCCCTCACTGGCATCCACCACCAGATAACCTGCTTAGAACAAAGCACTGCCTAAAACATGGGCATATATCAATTAAGTTGCTGGTTCCTTTTTTCCTTCTTCAGTCAGGCTTGGTGCTAGAATATAGTTCCAGAGGAACTCCCTAAGTAGGATACCCAGCAAGGATTCATGTTAGATGACAGGTAGGAATCCAGTTATGCTGGCGTTGCACCGCAGGGTCTGAACAGCAACTCTGAATGGCCACTGTTATCATTTAACTGTTAGGGCAAGAGACCAACTGCACCTTTAACAGAGGCTACAAATTCCTTCTAAAAATTTACCATACTGGCTGGAGAGATGCCCACTAGAACCAATTCACCCCCTTGCACGTGCTCATTTCCCAAAATAGTGATCCTGTGGCAATCAACTCACAAACAACTGGACTGCTTTTCAGCTTCACTGGATCAGTACCCACCTTCCCTTAGAGAAAAGACAAAGCACTTTACTATCTCACATATCCATGTCTATTTCAGAACTGCAGTCAAAGGCAGCACTGGGATATGATCTCTGCATTTTTTCACCACAAAGAAGCCGTTCCCTTCCAGCAGGTGCCTTTGACTCTCTGATCCACCTTTCTCCATTGAAGTTACAGTGGTGAGTTCCATCCCAACTTTAAAGAAGGATTCATGTGAAACCCTGAGTGCTTGGTTTGATAGGGTTTCCCTGGCACACTGCTTCTGTGGAGAAGTAAGTGTTTTGTATGCAGCGCCTGCACCTGCCAGCTGTCAGCACCTCAAGCTTTCCCATCAGGCTCTACTCAGGTTAACCCTTAGGAAGTGTTACCCTGTTTCACTCCAAGAAAATGAAAAAGGTTAAATCAGTCTGCTGGTCCAGACTTTAAAGCAATAAGGGATAAGCAACTCATTAAAATTCCTAACAAGCAAAACAAAAATCATAATCATTTTGAAGCCCAGCATTAGTCAAATTTCCACAAGTATTCTCCCAAAACTCACTTAGCATTTCTGAAGACTTCCAGTAGAAAAGGGCCTGAAGCATTTTACATCCGCATCATACATGAAGGGAATAAGAAGGAAAATTTTAGTTTGTTTTTCTGTTAAGGTGCACCTACAGGCTTTCCGGTCCCCTTTGTAAACAAGCAGCTCTCCATCATCTCAGCTAAAGGTGTAAACAAGCATTCCATCCAAGGATTGTTCCAGACAGGCAGGCTATGCAGAGACTTAAAATAGATTGTTACCGTGTTATTTAATTAAATTCAAACTGACCATTGTAGAATATACTGGTCTAACAGGGCAAATGAACAGTGTCACGAGGCATTTCTGGAGAGAGAAGGCACAAATTATTTAAGAAATGCTCACTCTCCAGCACTGAGGGCAGAGTCAGTTCTTTCTTGTATTTTTCCATTACAGTAGCTATTTTTAATCCTGTGGCTTAACTAATACAACAGCTCTCTCCTCAAATTACTCCTGCCACCCCAGTAACAACACAGACGTTTTGAGAAGAACTTGCGCACTTTAAAAAAAGATGTGAGAAACGCAGATAGAAAAATCCTGGATAAAAAGCAGAAGGAGAGCATCCTATGTACAGTCCTATGCACAGCTGCCTGAACCAAGAAATCCATTCATGTTTGGCCACAGCCTCACAGAGAAGGACTGAAAACTAATGGCAAAAAAAAAAAAAAGAAAAACACTTCAAGCCAGAACAGAAATATTTCTGCTCAAATATAGACAAAAATTCTCCTCCTTTTTAAGGTTTCCTGCTGCCCCAAAGCTGTAGATCAAACCAGAAGAAAATGTCACTTCAGGGAGCTCTGCAAGAGCAGAGATTGTATCAGCACGCAGTGCTCAGCTGGCGTTGTGCAGATAGGTACACCAGCACCTCTTCATACATTGTTACTGTGCTCTACAATTTGTTTTCAGTGAAGAGAAATTCAGCCCAAACCTCTAACAATCAGCTATCACAACAAAGGAGAAAAATTGCAACCACATGCACCAGTACAGGCTGGGGGGTGACCTGCTGGAAAGGAGCTCTGAGGAGAAGGACCTGGGTGTCCTGGTGGACAACAGGCGGGCCATGAGCCAGCAGTGAGCCCTGTGGCCAAGAAGGCCAGTGGGATCCTGGGGTGTGTTAAAAAGAGTGTGGCCAGCAGGGAGAGAGAGATGATCCTCCCCCTCTGCCCTGCCCTGGTGAGACCGCATCTGGAGCACTGGGTGCAGTTCTGGGCTCCTCAAGGCAAGAAGAACAGGGATCTTCTGGAGAGAGTCCAGGAGAGGGCCATAAAGATGAGGAGCCTGGAGCATCTCCTGTATTAAGATGGGCTGAGAGAATTGGGGCTCTTCAGCTTGGAGAAGAGGAGACTGAGAGGGGATCTGACCAATGTATACAAATATCTGAAGAGCTGGAACAGAATGGACAAGGCCGGGCTCTTTTTAGTGGTGCCCAGCGACAGAACCAGGGATAATGGCTAAAACCTGGAACACAGGAGGTTCCACACAAATCTTACAAAAACCTTCTTTACTCTGAGGGTGTCGGAGCACTGGAACAGGCTGCCCAGAGAGGCTGTGGAGTCTCCTCCTCTGGAAGTATTCAAGACCCGCCTGGACGCCTTCCTGTGCCACCTGCTGTAGGGAACCTGCGTTGCAGGGGGGCTGGACTGGATGATCTCCTGAGGTCCCTTCCAACCCCTACAGTTCTGTGACTCTGTAACATGGAATTGTGTGGACCACTAAGGATGTGACTGTATCCACAGATGTGGCCCCTGAGCAGGAGCTGCAATTAGCCAACTTGGCTTACCACTGTCAATATCCATCTTAAGAGGCTAAAGCTGCCAAATTCCAACCATATTCCTATGCCAACTGTATACTATTGATTAGACACATCTGAAAGCCTCTAAAACATAAATTCAGTGCTAAGTGTCAAACTGTCTGCAGCTAGCAAAATGGACAATAATAGGCATAAGGATTTTCTAAGTTCCAAACCAAATCATTTTCAATTACCATATTTTTTAATGTATGGTTTATAGCATGTATGATTAACTCCTTAGATATGATCTGAATAAGTAACTAGACACTGGAGACAAAAGCATAAGCATTTCCAATGTATTTCATTTTAACTCTACCCACAAGTGAGTAGTATACACACCATGTTCACAGGATTGTTGGTGTTTGGAATAATCTGCATGAAGTTGAATAAGTAGAAACAATACTCCACATTAGCATGAAGACTGTAGAGCCACACACAGTCTCTCTTGCAGGCAGAATGGATTACAGCAGGATCTGTAAACCCATGCCCTAGCATTTATGCAAATGACGAGACAACTCCAATGCCAGAGAGCACAAAACGAAGAGTAAAGAGAAATTTATTCATCTAGGCCAGAAATTAGATGATATTTGAGGAAGATGCCTTGGTACACCAGCTATAGACCATCCTCCACATCAGACTAAAACTGAAGAGAATGCAGAAAAATTGCACAGGATTTTTCATGCCATAGCTTTGGTGATACTGTAAAGCTCACCTTGCGGTCTGACACAGAAAATGCGGAGTAAACATGACACTGATGATAATTTGAAGTTTCAGCATGTTCAGTGGCCAGGGAACATGAAGAGACAGCTCTGATGAAACTCTGAACACCATCTGATAGACAGAGGGGGAGAAAGAGGAATGGGGACAGAAAGAATGAGAGTGATAGCAGGAGAAAGGGAGAAAGTAAGAGCAAGAGAGAGGAGAGGGTGCAAGAGGGGAGGGGTTAGAGAGGGGGCAAGCAGGAAGGCGGCAAGAAGAGAGGAAACAGAGAGAGGGCACATAAGTGTAACAGAGTGAGATGTAGGGAGTAAGCAGGACAAAGAAAAGGGAAAGGTGGATGGATGGGAGGAAGCAGACACCGGGAGAGAGAGAAACAGGGAGAAAAACGGAGAGACAAGGACGGAAGCAGAGGCACCAAGAGAAGGGAGGCAGGTGGGAAGAGATGGAGCAAGGGTCAGAAATGGAGGAAGAGATCAAATGAGAGGTGAAGTGAGGGAGGTGCTGCGGCTGGGAGGCAATGTGAGAGAGGGAGAGACCAGCAGGCACAGAGAGGGATGACAGCAGAGAGAGAGAGACGAAGTGGGAGAGAAGTGCACTCACAGTGCGGGAAGGAGAAGGAAGGGGTAGTAAGAAGAAAGGGAGGGAGGGAAAGAGACACTGGTGTGTGTGGGGGGGTCTTAATGGTGGGTGTGAGAGTGGAAAGGAGGGGGAAATTAATGGTAAGGGGGAGAAGGGGCAAAAAATGCAGTAAAGAGCCAAAAGAGTGACAGAGGAAGAAAGAAGAGAAGGGGCTGGGAAAAAGGGGTAGGCAGACTCAAAACTCCTGAGAGTGGAATAGAGAGTGAGAAATGAAGGGAGATTAACAACAACTAGGGGGTGGGGGGTGGGTGGGTAAGGAGGAAGAAGAAAGGATGGGGGCATGATGTAGGGGAAAGAGAGAAGTAGAGGGAAATTGAGACAGTTGGGAAAGGAAGACAAGAGATGGTGGGGGAAAGAGGGTGACAGAGGAAGGGAGAGAGTTTAGGAAAGGAGGGTAGAGAAGAGAGAAAGAGTGAGGGGGATGGGGAAGAGAGAGTTGTCAGGAGTGGATCCCTGACAATTGTGGTAAGGAAAGAGAGCGGTAAGGAGACAGAGAAGGGGACGGCAATGGAAAGGGAGTGGAAAGAGGGAGGGAGCAGTAGGGGACAGAGAAACAGAGCTGTCAGTGGAGAGAGGGGAAACCAGAGATGAGGAGAGAGTGGGAAGGGGAGGAGAACATTCATGGTGAGAACTGTGTGTGCAAGGGAGGGGGCTGTGGAAGTGAGAGAGAGGTGGGAGAAGATTGTGCACTAGTATAAGGGAGAGAGAGAGTGTGGAGAGAGATTGTGAGAGGGACATGAGGAGAGGAGAGGGCAGAGGGGAGGTAATGAGCGGGTGAGATTGGAGGGCAGAGAAAAGACACAAGAGAAGAAAAAGAGCACAAAATGGGCAGAGTGACATGGGGAGAAACAAAGAGGAGAGCTCATCGTCTTATTGGGAGAGCTCCCCCCTCAAAGTGGGGGAGTGATAGGTGAGCGGAGTGAGTGGGAAGGAAGAGAGAAAATGGCTAGGGGAGAGGAAGAGACAAAGGTGGATGGCAGCAGGAAAGGCAGGGGGAAAGGCAAACAAGCAAGGGAACAAGGGAAGGAATCAAGGGGGAAGGCAGGTAGGAGGGAAGAGGTGCATAGAAGATGACAAAAGGAAAGCAAAAAGGCAGAGTGAAGAGGCTGAGCAAGCGGTAAAGGGACCAGAAGAGAAAGAGATGCAGTGGGGCAGATTCAGTGTGACTGAGGAAACGCGAGACAAGAGGAGCGATAGAATAAGAGCAAGAATGATGGAGACAGAGGGGGTCAGGGGAGAGCAGGGGGGCAGAAAGCAGTGGTATACACAGTGAGAGAGGGGATGAGAGTACAACAAAGAACAGAAAGGACGCTGAGTCTGGGAAAGGGTCATTAGGAGAGAAAGAGAAAGAAAGTGATGGGAAGAGAAAGAGCAACAGGTAAATAGGGGCAGAGGAAAAAGCAAGAGGGAGGAAAAAACAGTGAAGAGGAGCACAACTGAACACGCAATCACGGCAGGGGGAAGGAAAGGCAGAGAGGAAGAGTGTGAGGTAAGGGAAGAGCAAGCAGGGAAGAGAGCAAGAGAGAGAAGAGTGAAAGACACATGGTGGGAGAGAAGGAGCAAGAGAGCAATCTTCTCTCACAGCAGTCTCTGGGTTCTCCCTTGGGAGCTCCTGGCAGCAGGGACAAGTAACATTGGAGGGCTCCTGGGAATCCTCTGAGAACTCTGATGTCCCTGTTCCTGCCAGGTAGTGAGAAGGCAAGAGGAACCACAGTGCCATGAGCCTGAGGAAGCTCTAGCAGATTCAGCCAAGTTCAGTCAGTTTCCTTTGATAAGGGAGGGTCAAGCACCCTTACAGCTGTTGGTAGGGAGAGGCCCAAATAAGATCCAGGCATAGAGTACAACTAAGAGGCACAGTAGTTTGTGCAGAGATGAACAGAAATCTAGAGGGAAAGAGATCCAAAAACAGGCAAAGAGCAAAATAAAAGAAGTGGGAGAGCAGGATAAAAAGAGTGAGAGTCTGAGAGGGAAAAATGAATGAAAGAGTGCAAGACAGCTTAAAAGTGCACGACAGAAAATATTCATTTGTGTGGAAAACAATGCACAGGAGTAGGGGGAGAGCGATGGAAAGATGGAAAGTGCACCCAGTAGAGAGGGGACACATGAGAGCGTGAGGGAAGACGGAAAAGAAACATGCAAGAAGAGGAAGGCATAGGCATTAGCGAAAGCATGCAAGAGGGGGAAGCGGGAAAAGCTAACAGAGAGAGGGAGAGAGAAGTGCATGCAAGTAAAAGCGGAGAATTCTCAGCACTCAAGAAGAAAGTAGAGAGAGAGACAAATGAGAAAGCATGAGAGTAAGAGGGAAAGCAAGCTGGTGTGAAAAAGCATGCAAGAGAAGGAAAATGCACATGCAAATCCCTGAGAGACAAAGCCTGACAGAGAGGGTATACTGGCTGTGGCTGGGGTGAGGTTAATTCTCTTCATAGCAACTCGTATGCTGGTGTTTTGGATTTGTGACTAAAACAGTGTTGATATTATGCCAGTGTTCTAACTGCTGTTGAACAGCATTTGCACAGCATCAAAGTGGTTTCAAGTTGAGAGAGGGGAGATTTAGCCTGCATATAAGGAAGAAGTTTTTTACACTAAGGGTGGTGAAGCACTGGCACAGGTTGCCCAGAGAGGTGGTGGATGCCCCGTCCCTGGAGACATTCGAGGTCAGGATGGACAGGGCTCTGAGCAACCTGATCCAGCTGTAGGTGTCCCTGTTCACTGCAGGGGAACATGCATGCGAGAGAGGGGAAGCATGTAGTAGAAAGAGAAGGAAAGCATGTATGCAAGGGAGACAGAAGACTTTAGGGTGTGAGGAGAAAAAGAAACAAAGAGAATTAGAAGGGAGAGGGAGATCACATCCATTAAAGGAGAAAAGTGTGTAAGAAAAAGCAAGGAAAACTGATAGATCGAGCAAAAAGCACATGCAAGAAAACAAAAGCTTGTGTGAGAGGGAAAGCATGCTAGAAATGGGGAGCATGCATGAAAGGAAAGCATGAGAAGAAGAGTGAAAGAGGAAAGTGTGCAAGAAGGATAGACAGAATGACCGGAAGAAAGGGTAAGGAAAAATGCAAGTGAATGAAGAGGTAAAGTAAGAAAGCAAGCATGGAGAAGGAAGAGTGCAAGCAGGAAAGAGGCTGTGTAAGAAGCAAAACATGTGAGAGGGAGTGCACCAGGAAAAGGAAACACTGAGTGAGAAAGAGCATTTTAGAGAGGGAAGGGGTGCAGCAGAGATTGCACTGAGTACATGCAAAAGAGGGGAAGGATACATGAGAAGGAAAGCATGCTAGAAAGGGAAGCCATGTGAGCAAAGCATGGAAGAGTGTACCAGAAAGTGAGAGAGAGGAAACAGTGTGTGAGAGGGAAAGCCCAACAAGAAACACAAGCATGAAAGAAAAGGGGGGAAGTATGCCAGGAAGAATATCAAAGATGGAGGGAGGGAAGCCCAAGATATGGACAAAAGAGAGAGAGGTAAAGTGAGAGAGAGGCACAGAGGCAAAAGCACATGCACAAGAGAGAAGAAATTCAAGCATGAAGAATGGAGTGAAAAGTATGGCACCTCCAGAAGGACTCTTACAGACAGGAAATGTGAGCGAGTGGGAAAGCACGTGCAATGGAGATTAAGTGCACACATAATCAAGGAATGGTTTGCATTGGAAGGGACCTTAAAGCCCACCCAGTCCCAACCCCCTGCTGTGGGCAGGGCTGCCACACACTAGATCAGGTTGTCCAAAGCCCCATCCACCTGGCCTTGAACGCCTCCAAGGATGGGGTACCAACAACTTCTCTGTTCCAGTGCCTGACCACCCTCACCACAAAGAATTTATTTTTTATTTCTATTCTAAATCTACCCTCTTAGAGTTGAAAGCCATTACCCCTTGTCCTATCCCTATACTCCCTGACAAACAGTCCCTCCCCATGGGAAGAGAAGCACATGTAAGAAAGGGAAAGTGCACATAGGCAGGAAAGAAGAAAAACACACAAACAAGAGTAAGAAACCATCTTAATGAGAGTTAAAGAACAAGAAAAATAGAGCAGTAGAGAGAAGACAGAAAAAGGGTAAATGGCATGAGATGAGTTGCACAAATCAGAGAGAGAGCAGATAGCGGGGAAAGTGCACTCGCTAGGGCAAACGCAGTAGTGAGTTTGCAGAAGTGAGAACACAAAGATGACAGAGGGCAACACAGATCAAGATTTGTCATTATTACTACACACAAAAAAAAAAAAAAAAGGCATTAAATGACTCCGCATTTCCCTCACCCTTACTTGCTAGGTGACCATCTTTATCAGGTGAAAGAGAGGAAACAGGCAGAGATGGAAAAGTGTGCATGAGCGCGAAAGACTGCAAAGATAGAGGAAAGCAACAGAGAAAGAGAGAGAAAAACAAGAGAAATATGTGCAAGAGTGCAAGTGCATGACAGACTGGGGAAAGCATGTGAATGAGAGCAGGAAAGCAGGTGAGAGAGTAGGAAAGCACATCTATGGAGAGGGAAAGCACCTTCCAAGACTGGGGAGGGAGAGAGATGAAAGCAAAAGAGAGGTCACAAAAAAAGGGAGAGGTGGAGAGGAGAGGATGGAAAGAGTTGAGGAGAGGGCAGAGGAGAAAGAGAGGCAGAGAGAGAGAGAGAGTAAGGGAAGTAAAGTGACGGTGCGGGGAGTGCTAGGGGAGAAGAGGTGCAAGAGAGGCAGGTGAAACAGAAAGAGGAGGAAAGACAGGATACTGAGCAAGAGATTTAAGCATGTGCAGCAGACAAAGTGCAAGCAATATAGAGAAGATGAGTGCAAGGGGCAGGAGAGCGTGAGGGTGGAGAGAAAGAACTGAGAGGGGACAGAGAGAATGAGAGAGGAAAAGGCAAAAAAGAAAGATGCAAGAGAGGGAAAGTGTTGAGACAGGGCTAGAAAGCACTCCAATGAGAGAGCTGGAAGAGGGGGGTAGAAGAGGGGAACTGGGGTGGGGGGGAGAAGTAGGGAAGATGGGAGATAAGAGAGGGAGGGAGAGCTCAGAAGAGAGGAGAAAGGCTCGGTGGAGCACACAACAGAGGTGGAATGTGAGAGAGAAAGCTTGAGGTGTTGCTAGGGAAAAGGTGGAGTGGGTACTGAGGGAAAGGGAAAGCACAAGAATGCAATTATGAGAGGAAAGATGTATGCAAGGAAGGAAAAACACGTCAGGTATGGAAAAGTATGTGAAAGATGGCAGAAAGCAAGAGAGCACCAAAGTGGGGCAAGATCAAGAGAATGAGAAAGGGTAGGACAGGAGAGAAAGCAACACAAGAGAGAGGCAAAGCACATGGTTTTTAGAAGCAGAATGTGTGAAGGAGAGGCAAAAGATGCATGAAGGAGACAACAGGAACTCCACAGCCAGGAAGGAGGGGAACAGAAGAGATGGAAGAAACCTGTAAGAGAGCTGAAACCACGAGACAAAACAAAGGAATGAGAGAGGAGTAACACACATGTGAAGAGGCAACCTGTACATGAGAGAGTGCATCAGAGACAGGGATAGCAAGTGCTGGGCAATACAGAGGGGTAATGAGCGGCAGAGAGGGAAAAGTATGAGCAGGAGACTGAAAACATAGTGAGGGAAAGTGCATGCAAGACAGGAAAAATGTTGCAGAGTGGGAAAAGTATGCAAGCACTATGGAAAACAACAGACAGTGTCAAAGTGGAAGATGGAGAGGGGAAGTGAGACAGAACCAGATAGTGAAGTGCAAAAGACTGGGAAAATCACGTATGAGAGAAAGGCCAGCCATGGCGGGGTAAAGAATGTCCATGAGAGGAGTGATGCAGGGGGAAGAGGCATTGGAGAAAGGGAAAACACACACTGAGAGGCAGACCACATGAGAGAGGGAGGCAGACCATGTGAGAACAAAGTGATGCTGCAGAGAAGCATGTCTGCAAGAGAGAAGCAAAGCAAGGGAGAAACAGCGAGAGGCAGCAAGAGAAAGGAAAGGACCAAGTCAGAAGGAGGAGAGAAAACACTAGTATAAGTGTAAGGAAGAGACAAAGTGTGCGTGCAAGAGGGGAACATTGATGCCAAAGAGGGTGAAAGCATGCAAAAGGTGGGGGAAGTGAAAGACCATGAGAGAGAAGACATGCTAGAGAGTGTGAGCACTGAAGGGAGATGAGGAAAGTAAGAAGGAGAGGAAAACCACTTGCAGCAGGGAATGCTTGCCAGAGTGGGAGAGCATGTTCAAGAGAGGCAAAGCACATCTAAAACAGAGGGATGACAAGTCAGAGACAACTAGAAAACTCTGAAGAGACGGAGAAAGACAGTGTGCTTGGGAAAATGAGAAGGGAGAGCAGGAAGGTGAGTGGGAGCATGGGACAGAGAGCAGGTGCCTGCAAGACAGAGGGCTGCTATGTCAGAGATGCAATAGCATGTGGGACAGAGGAGACATGCATGAAACAGACGGAAAAAGAATCCAAGAGTGAGAACAATGTGGGGGAGCGAAAAGTATACAAAATTGGGGGTGGGAGTGAGACAGACGAGAGGGACAGGAAAATGAGAGAGAGCTAGCAACAGACAGTGGGAAGTGCACAAGAAGGGGAGAGAGCATGAGAGAGAGGTAGTAAGCATACAAATGGGGGAGGAAATGTGCAAATAGAAGAAAAATAGGTGAGGAGGTGCAAGCAAAAGAAGAAAACTGCAAAGTGAGAGAGAATGCAAGATTGGGAAAGCCAGAGCAACCAGGGGACAGAATGACATAAAAGGGGAAAACACGAGAGTGGGACAGGAAAATACAAGAGAAAAACACACAAGTAAAAGCACACAAGAGACAAATGAAAAGCATTCAAGACAACATGTGTGAGAGGGTAAGCACTTCAAGAGGGCACATGTCAGAGAGGAAAAGTGTCTAAGGAAATTAACACAGAGGGTAAGTGTTTCAGAGAGAGGGAAAACAAGAAGGGCTAAGAAAGAGGGAAACAGGATGGAAAGAAGGGTGGGGAGATCAAGAGAAGGAATGAGAGGAGCAGGGACAGCAAGAAAGAGAGGATCATGTGGTGGAGGGGCAGCAGTAAAGAGAGGCAGGTAAGATGCCAAAGACATGGGAGGGAAAACGCAAGTAAGTGGAAGATTGTGTGACAGAGGAAGCAAGCAAGCAACACCGCTAGAAAGCAACAAAAGGGAATGCAAGATGTCTTGGGAGAGGGAAATGCAAGAGAAAGAAGAAACGTGAGACTAAAGGTGTGCAGGCAAGATAAGGAAAAGAAGAGAGGAGTGCAAGAAGGAGGCAAAGAAGGAAAACATGATGGGAGTAGGCATGAGCAGAGGGAGGGAATAGGGGGAAAGAGGGAAGAAAGACAAGGTGGTGAGAGAGTACAAGAAGGAGAAAAGGGGATGGAGGGTGGTAGAAAAGTCCCAGATAATGGAGGTAGAGCACATGAGAGAGGCTGAAAGCATGACCAGGAGGGAAAGTGCATGCAAGAATGTGTCAGAGATGGAAAAGTATGCAAGGGATGGGGGAAGTGATGGCAGGCTGCGGGCAAGAGAGAATGGAAAAAGGCAAGCATAAAGAGGAAAAGAACATGTGAGAAGCAAAGCATGCGAGGAAGAGAGGCAAAAAGTGTCTGGAGATAAGGAAGGCAAGGTGGTAGCACAACTGAGAGAGAGGTAGCAATGGAGGGACAGAGAGAGGGAATGGGACAGAGGCAGCAAAAGAGAGAAAGCCAGGGGGTTGAGCAGAGTGGGAAAGAGATGGGAAGTTCAAGGGGAGGGGGAGCAGCTTTAGAGAAGGTGCAAGAGGTAGGCATGCACGAGAGAGGTGAATTGGGAGAATGAGAGGGAAGTGAGAGAAGAAAGAAAGAGCACATGAGAGGCACAGCATGAGGCAGGTGAAATGCTTGGAAGAGAGGCAAAACATGTGGAAGAAGAAAAGATACACCGGAAAAGTGCATTTGGAGAGAAGTAAATACTGGGGAGGGCACAGTAAGAGGAAACCTTGGAGGGCACTATAAGGAGAGGTGTAGGGGGAGAGCAGAGAGCGGGAACAGAAAGACGGGGGGAAGACAAGGGAAGCAGAAAAGAGGGAAGGAGTGTACAAGGCAGGTGGTGAGAGAGAGAGGGACAGTGCACAAGAGGAAAAGAACAAGCAAGGGACTGGAAGTGCACACCTGAGAGTGCAAACTTGTGCAAAGGCAGGGGAAGGAATATGAGAATGGGTAAAGCAAGGTACAGAGGGGGAAAGAAAGCACAGAGAAGAGTGAAAATGCACCGGAGAAATAAGGAATGCAAGAAAGAGGCAAAGAACATGTAAGAGGCAAAGCACATCCAAGGCAGAAGGAAAGCAAGGGGGGAGGGACTCAGTAAAGCTTACTTCAGAGACATCCAAGAGAAAGCAATGCACATCTAAGTGGGAGGGAGAGTACATCCAAGACAAGTGGAAAGAGGTGTGGTGGGGGAAAGCTATACAGAGTGAGATGTAAAACTACACAGAGAGGGGCAGTGCAAAAGAGCAGGGGAAAGTATGAGTGAGAGACTGCAAGTTCGAGAGACGGAAAGTGCATTCAAGGAAGGGAAAGTCTGTGAGAGATGGGAAAGCAGGCGAGGGAGAGGCAAAGTGAGAGAGAGAGGCAAAGCAAGAATGAGGCAGGCAGAATGCATGACAGAGAATCATGAGGTTGGAAAAGGCCTCTAAGATCATCTAGTCGAAACGTCAACCCAACACCACCATGCCCATTAAACCATGTGCCACATCTACACATTTCTTGAACACCTCCAGGGAAGGAGACTCCACCACCTCCCTGGGCAGCCTGCTCCAGTGCCTGACCACTCTCTCAGAGAAGTTTTTCCTAACATCCAACCTGAACCTCCCCTGGTGCAGGTTAAGGCCGTTACCTCTCACTCTATCACTGTCACCTGGGAGAAGAGGCCGACCTCCCCCTCACTACAACCTCCTTTCAGGCAGTTGCAGAGAGCAATGAGATCTCCCCTGAGCCTCCTCTTCTCCAGACTGAACAGCGCCAGTTCCCTCTGCCGCTCCCCATCAGCCTTGTGCTCCAGGCCCTTCACCAGCTTTGTTGCCCTGCTTTGCATGCTCCAGGGCTTCAACATCCTTGTAGTGAGGGGCCCAAAACTGAAGATGCATGTGAGAGAGTGAAGAAGGGAGAGAGAAGGGGAAGGCCCGGGTAAGAGACTGGAAGTGCGAGAGAGGGGGCAAAGAGCAAGTAATGTGGATTTATGAGAATCTGAGTCCATGAGAGAAATGGGAAAGCATGCGAGAGAGGAGCAAACAGAAAGAAGGCAAAGGAAGACAAAAAGCGAAAGCAAGTGACAGCAGGAGTGCGAGACAAAAACATGCAAGAGAGCAAAAGTGCATGAGAGGGAAGAAAAGCAAGAGAGAAACAAAGCACATGCAGGAGGTGAAGCGTGAGATAGGGAGAGCACGCACAAAGACAGGGAGCAGAGCATATGTTTTAGAAGGAAGGCACATGCAGGGGGGGACAAGGGCACAGAGGGAGCATGAGAGAGTGGGAAGCATGGGTGTGACAGGCCGGAAGCACATGAGAGACAGGTGGACAGTAGGAGAAGCCAACACACAAGAAAAATGGGAACAAATAACGCAAGAGATAGGCAAAGCATGTTGTGGGGACGCATCTGTGAGCGAGTGGGAAACCAAGAGAGAAGAGGAATAGCTGTGGAGGGAGGCATACGTATAGCAGGGCAGACAGAGCAAGACAGGGTACAGCAAGAGAAAAGAGGGGAAGTATGAGTACATGAGTGAGGAAGGGTACCAAGCAAGTGTGCAAGAGACAGTGAGTGAGGCTGTACAGCTAACTGAGCTACGTGCTTTTGAACACAGTTCTGTAGGTCAGATAGGCACCAGAAGATCAAGAGGAGGAAGAAAGTGTAACTCTGAAACCCCTAAATTAGAGCTTTGGCAGAAAAAAAAATAAAACCATAATCTTAGAACAAAGAGAAAGTGATAGAACCATGTGAAAATCAAAAAGCACGCTTGACATGCTTAAAGTAGCCTCTATCTAAGCCAGCAGTTCTGTCAATAAGAACAATATCATAGTAATGGTAGTACATTGCAACAATAAAACCATTTAAAAGCTGTGTGGTCAACTCTATAATGTGCTTGGGCAGTAGCCACTAATAGAAAACAGACCTCAAGCTTAGTGTACCAAAAATTAGATCACTTTTTTTTTTTTTTTTTTAAGTTCTCAATCTGCTTGGATGCTTACATCTATCTACATAAGGCAAAAAATAACCAACCCACCCCAAATCTGTGTATTTATAAATTCTGTGCGCACAACTTCCTGTAACATTTATGTAGAAAGTGTTTCAGCTCCTAAAACACAGCTGCACAGCTGGTCCATAGAGGAAGAGGACAACATTTATTTCGCAAGTGACTTTGAAGCAACTTGTCATTTGTCATGGAGACAACCGATGAAGAGGACTCCATCACTGAACTTCAAGATGTCTAAGAGAAACCTCCAGCTCATCCCTGCAATGACAGCATGTCAGGTGATACCAAAGTGAGTAAAATATTCTTTCAGCCTGTGGCAATAAAGCCACATTCCTAGTTTCAAATCATTTCCAGATTTCTATGCACACCAAGAAATATGTAGATACTTTCTTCTATGCTTTTTATTTTAGCCAGAAAGCTGGATTGCTGGCAAACGCAGTACAGAGCAGGTATTACTATTCTAGAGAACACAGCTGCAATATATTCTTAGTTGTAAACATTTCTTCATCTTTGATTAACCTAAGGAAGAGAGCATGGAGTGAAACCACATGAACTAAAAACTACTTATGTACAATACTGAAGGGTTCAGAAAAAGAAAGGTTTGGATTGTTTCTTTGTCTTTAAGGAAGACTGCAATTTCTACTTGGAACTCAAAAGAGAAAATACATTAAAACACTCACTGCATGTCCAGCTTATGTAAGAAATAAACAAGATCAATATATTAACATGAATTGTGAATGGAGGACTCCATAAATGAAATGCATTAGACTGAAGATGGCAAAAGCTGAAACTTTAACTGTTGAAATTCCTATAACAAGCATGTTTTCCTTCTTTTTTTCAAGTCAGCATTATAAAAGAATACAGAGCAAAGATTTAAGTTTGCTGTGCAAGTATTCTACATTAACAAAGTCCCAGCATAACATCAAATGTTTTGCAACAAACACTTTCTCATTGGGCATAACTTACGCTTTCAGTACCTGGAAGCTATTTGCTAACAGGAAAGCATTACTAGAACATTTGATCACTAGGGAAGAGAAGCCAAGAGGCAAGCAGCATTTTTGTAATGCCAGGAGACATCCAGCATTCACACTGAAATCTGACCCATTCAACCAATTAAAATACAGATTCCAATGTGAAAGTAATCCAAAAACTTCCATGCTGCCTATTTAAAGAGTGGGAATTACACAACACTGTGCCTGTCACCCACAAGACAAGTTTGTTTGGGTAGGAACATAAAAACTGAATCCATCTGGAATGTACTGTACAGTGAGGTCATGTAATACAGGGTTGGTTATCCAACAGCATGGCCCTTCACATCATAACAGTCCCCAGATGCTAAGTTCTAATTCAGGCTAAAGCAATACAGTGAGCACTCTAAAAACTACTCTTTATATGACTCATGTGCCCTCTGGAATTTATGCTGGCCACAGACAGAATGCTTGGTTAAGTTTAGGCATCTGTTTAATCAGTGCTCCCTGTCTCAAAAGTATTTTCAAGAGTTATTGCGCAGTTTCCATGGAGACTAAAGCAGAAGAGTTCTTACTATTTCTGTCTGTGAAAATCCCATCACATTCCAGCTGCCAAGTGTCTTATGAGAGCATGAAGGACAAAAACTGGCAGAAATATCCTTGTTCCTGTCTATCACATGCCACTAGTTACTTTAGAACCTATTTACCTTCGCACATGAGGAAGAGGTTTTATAGTTGCATGTGCCTGGTAAGATGGATGCAAATTGTTCAACCAGTTGCAAACAGATTACCACAGCAAAAATATTACTTCAGAAAGTCTTATTTTCTGTTCTTTTTTACCATACATTAAGATGCACAGACTACATATATCCAATACACTTGCACTCCACAAGGAGGCTCTTAACACCGTCTCCTGTAAAATCCCAAAGGCAAACTGATGCAGTCCAGATCAGGCAAGTGGACAGAGAGGAGGACAGAGAACTGGCTCAGCTGCCCAGCTCACCGGTTTCTGATCAGCAGCACAAACTCCTCCAGTGGCCACTCACTAGCATTTGACCCCAGGGCTGCACACTGGGGCCAACCTTCTTCAGCAGCTTCAGTAATGACCTGGAGGACGGCACAGCGGGCACTCTCAGCAAGGCACAACACAATGATGCCATTCAAACGGACCTCAGCTGGCTGGAGAAATGGGCTGACAACAAACTCATCAAGTGCAACAAAGGGAAATGCCCACTCCTGTGCCTGGGGAACAATAAACCCATGCACCGGGATGGGCTGGGGAATGACCACCGGGAAAGCAGCTTGGCAGAAAAGGGCAGAGGTTGTCCTGCCGGACACCACCTTGTCCATCAGACAGCCATTTGCCCTTGGGGCACAGAAGACCAACAGCACCTGGCACTGCACGGGGGACAGCACTGCCAGCAGTCTGACGCTGATGCTCCGTTCCCTCTCTAGCAGTGGTGAGACCACACCTGTGGTCCTGGCTCCAGTTCTGGGCTCCCCAGTACAGGAAAGACACGGATATACTGGGGTGAGTCCACTGAAGGACCATGGAAAAAAGCATCTGGCAAAAGAGGAGAAGCTGAGAAAACTGAGACTGTTCAGCTTTGATGAGAGAAGGCTCAGCAGGGATCTCATCAATATACGTAAGTATCTCATAGTCAAGAGTAAAGAAGACATAGCCGGACTCTTCTCAGTGGCCCCGTGAAAGGCTGAAAGGCAATGGGCACAAACTGAAATAGAATAAATTCCACTTTAGCATCAGAAAACAACCATTTTACTATCAGAATTGTCATAAAGTTTGCCTAAGGAATCTGTTGAATGACCATCCTTGGAAGTAATTTATATCTGACTGGACATTGCCCTGAGTAACTTGCTCTGGTTGCCCCTCCTTTGCACAGTAGAATTGGCACAGATGATCACAGAACCATAGAATGGCTTGGGTTGGAAGGGGTCTTAAAGATCATCTAGCTCCAATCCCCCTGCCATGATCTCCAGAGATGCCCTACATACTTATGAATTTTATGACTTCATGAACGTAACGTGCAGAAAGAGGGATGAGCATGCATGCGTACTTGCTCCTTGGAAGTGATAGCCCCAATGAGTTCAGCTTCTAAGAACTACAGTATGAGTTTGAGAAAGCAAAGTCAGCTGACGTACCTATAAATTACCTGGGGCTCTGCTAAGTGCCTTGAATAAAAAAAGACAGCTAGCACTGAGGTCAGCCTTCCCTGTCCATGTAGAACTCCTCAGGTGCAAGCAGCTCTGATCAAGGCTATAGGACTCTAGGAACTACATGGAGCAATGCTATGCTGTTCTGAACACATCTGGTAAGCAAGCTCTGACTGTATCAGGGTGGATAAGCAATCCTGATGGCATCTTGTGGCAATCTAACAGGACCCACTCAGCATATTCCATAAAAGCATGGCAGCTGCATTCTTTTAGACCTTCCTATCTGGAGGAAGTGGGAAAAGGATCTTTCTTCATCTTGCATTCAGGACCATGTAAGAAAGGAAAGGCTTTGAATTATACTGATGGAGGCACTGCATATAAAACAGTTAATAACAACCCTTTAAGAAGAACATTCCAAACATCTAACATTTTTTTTTTCATAAGTTCAATCTTCCATACATTTAAGAAATCACATGGAGCAGCCGACCTGAGCCTTCTGCAGTTTGAGCTTTTGCTCCAAGGGATAACAACAAAGCGATATGGCAACCACTCAGCCAGCAACAAAATACAGAAGTAAAATGAAAACCACGTAGACCAAAGTTCTAAGCATAGCAACATACCAACTGAAACAAGTCCCAGGGGCTAGAGAGATTTCAGTCCAGAGTTATTCAATGTTTAGGGGAGCGAACAACCTTACCAGCTGACCCAAATGAACCTTAAAATTTCTACAGACACAAGCTGCTTGATGGCATCTACTTACATAAGTGATGTGGGTAGTACAGGTCACAGCTACCCACTTGACAGCAGTTTAAACCAGCACTGTAGCTGGCAACACTACTAGTTGAGCTTTTAATCTGCAAAAATTCAACCAAGAAAACATCAGAACAACCCACACTACTATAGGTGCACATTATCTGAAACAATACTAAACGTGTACAGATGTTCAAAGATTTTGTTACAGAAAGTTTTTCATTATTTTGTTAGAAAAGCTTTCAAAAAACATGCTATGGTATCATTTTTTCTTAATTGTGTGTTAGTGTTGATCAGTCTGCCGTCTAGAGTTTAAACATTAAAACTTCAGCTCTTTAAGCACATTACAGTAGCTTTTATTCTTTTCCTCTCCCTCTCCACACAACGGCTCTGAGGTTGTTTACTCCTCTGTGCTCAGAGACCTCTAAGCACAAGTGAAAATGTTTAGTTCCAAAGCACCTACAGTGAAGTAATGAAGAATAGAAAGTGAAACTGCTAAAAAAAAAAAAAAAAAAAAAAAAAAAAAACACGAAAAAAAAAAAAAAAAAAAAAAAAGAAGAGCAACATGGATGTGACCAGTGGAACTGTCTAGCACTATTTTAAACCCAGCGTGGTATAGCTAAACACATTGGAAAAACTGTAGATTATTAGGGCATAAGTAATAGGGTCATGGGTCACACATTTACTAGAAGATGAGGCAGGGAGTTTTACATGTACATGGAAACTCTTCTTCAAGAGAAAGAATGAAAGTTAAAGGCTTGAAGAGCTTGGATATTGGGAAGATATATTGATGAATCACAGCAACAACTAAAGATAAACTGAGAAGATTTAGAAACAGAGAGTTAAAGTTCAGTTTGGTGTCAAGACATAAGGTAGAAGGGTTTTGTTGCTATGCAAATCCAGGCATCAATAGATACTGTATTCCACATCTCCTTAAGCAAAAACAACACCAGAATGAACAAAGAAATGGCTGGATTTCAGATGTATTATACATAAAGACCAGTTTTTAGACAATATCAACCAATATAAGATCAAAGAGGACTTCAGGGTAATGTTCTACAGCAAGTTTTTACTAAGCAGTGTGTTATTAATGCAATATAGACCCAGGACTGGGCTACACCACTCCACCAAAACGAAGCACAAAGAGCTAAGTGTCTTTAAAGAGCAGTACGGCAGATAGGCAGACCAGTGAATAAGGTGCTGCCCCTACCTGTGAATGGTGCTTGTTAATACAGAACAACAGACGCAGTGCAAGAATTTAGCCTGCTAGAACAGGTCTTTCCCTGTGGGCCTGCTGGAACAGGCCCCACAAAAGCCTCCACTACTCTATGCAGGTAGATGAGTTGGGGATCCCATCTCATTATGCTGTTGACAAACTCATACGTGTCAATGGAAGGGCAGAAGAAACAAGCAAAAGGAGAACAGAAGCCAGATAACAAAAAGCACAGACAGGATGAGACTGGATGACACTGTAGATAAAAACAAGTCAGACATTTACAGAGAACGACTATGCATAAGGCAAAGAGCTGTAAAATTAAACACTGTCTAAAATCCCACACGCCAGCCCTGCTGCAATGTTTGGTTTCTCATTAAAAAAAAAAAAAAAAGTGAAATTAAATTCCAAAACTAATAAAGAAAAGACGTGGCTGACTAGCAAAAGCTCTGGGATGGTAAGACTTTAGTCACTGTCAAATGTTATTTCAGTGAAAATATATAAAGTTTTTTCCCTTTGTGAACTGATATTACAGGATATCGAACATACAGCTACTCCCTCTGCTAACATATTGCATCTCTCTGGAGCGACCTGGACAATGAGTTAGATGCAATAGCAGAGAGTCCAAATGGCTATTTCATGCACGCTAAGATACATAACTGTTCCCAGCTATGCCTTCATGAAGTTCCAAATACATTATTTTACATTCCTTAATGCCCCTGCTACACAAGATAATCAAAAGCACAAATATTTTAGCTACAAAGGACAGCAATAACCAGGTAATATACAATAAAATAAACTTGTGTTTATTTACATAGGGTTGCATGCCACTATGCCAAGCAAGGATAGTTGTTCAAAGAACAGCATATTACTTAAGTCTGAGTTTCACATCATTATTTTGAAAAGGCCTTCTCAGGCTTCCTACTTAATAGATTCCAAAAATAATGTTTTTAGGCAGCATACCCTGTTACAACAAAATATTAAAATTTTAGATAGCTTAGCACAGCAAACTGAGAACTATTTAAGAAACAAAATTAGTAAAACGGTGCAGATCAAATGAAAACGGTGCAGATAAAATGAAACCGGAGAGTGAAGTGATACAAACTCATACCAGAAAAATAACATGCATTTTCTTAATGGAAAACTAGCTTTCAAGGAAAAGAATGATGTAACGAAAAATACTTGTTTGAAAAGGCACATATTATATGGATAGTATTTATATCTGCAATACATAGGGGAGCATTATTTTAGTTCAAACAAGATTACCTGCTAACTTCAGAACTCAAGTAGCACAGCAGATGAATGGCCCAAAGCAAAGGTCCTGCATATGTTGCAAATGCTGTAAGGAAGATTGCTGGAATCTCCACATAGCTTTCAAGTCCCACAAACCCTGCTGAAACATCCACGGTAGCAATGCCATTTGAATTTCCCTGAAAACAGGAAAAAAAAATCCAGAAGATTCAATTAGCTCCAAATAAAGATTTAGGATACATTAGAATGCAATTAATTACTGCACCAGTTGAATGCTTACTCTTGGAGCCACTTTACAGTACACAGCCATACCATTTACTATTTTACACTGGAATTCCAGCACAGCAGCTTACCAAATGACTGCTTCTGTTTAGGATTTACAGACTGCTTTGAGCATGAACAGCATCTTTTGGTTGTCCTTTTTTTTTTTGTCTGCAAATAGGTACGCCTGTTGTTTAATAAATCATATCACAAAAAAAAGACATTAAAATAAGCAGCTACATTTGATGATTTTAGTCATAGTGATGAAAAAATGCATTTTTCACCACACATGGTTCAAAACCAAGACTTCAGGCTTGTAGCCTAAAATTACATAAGGAAAGAAATATTTCTTGCCCTTAGAGACAACAAGACTCCAATTTAGAGCTGTAGTGGAACACAAACCACCCCCCCCCC
>VXAV01004029.1:51115-82553 GCA_013399715.1 Alectura lathami
GCAAGTTATTGCATGTAACTGGATTAAGACTCAAATTCAGAAGGTTTCTGCTTCCCAAGTCTCTGCACTGCAACAGATTGTACTGAAATGGACAAAATGCCTAGACAGCTTGAATCATCAATAAAAGGCTTTTTAAGGAAGACTAGAAAAACACATGAAATTCAGCACATAGCTCATCCCAGGTGTCTATGAATTTGTTTAAGTTGATGTTGTAGGACAAGGAGAGCACTGGGAGAAACAGGTATCAGCATACAGATCACACAACAGCTGAGGTTGGAAGGGGTCTCTGGAGGCCATGTGCTCCAGCCTGACTGCTCCAGCAGGGACACCCAGAGCAGGGTGTCCCAGCCCACGTCCGGGCAGCTTCTGGAGATCTCTGAGGAAGAAACTCCACAGCCTCTGGACACCCTGTGCCAGTGTTCTGTCACCCACACGGCACAGCAGCACTGCCTGGTGCTCAGAGGGAGTCTCCTGTGCTCCAGTTTCTGCCCGCTGCCTCGTGACCTGTCACTGGGCACAACTGGCAAGAGCTGTCTCTGTTCTCTTTGCACCCTGCCTTCAGTATTTGCACACACTGATGAGACCCCTGTGAGCCCTCTCTTTCCCACACTGAACAGTTCCAGCTCTCAGCCTTTCCTCCTGCGTAAGATGCTCCAGTCCCTCAGTCTTCTTGGTGGGCCTTTGTTGGAACCTCTCCAGTCTCTCCATGTCTCTTTCGTAACGACCAGACCAGAACTAAGCACAGATCTCCAGATATGGCTGAGTAGACAGGAAACATCATCTCCCTTAATCTGCTGGCAATATTTTGGCTAATGCATCCCAGGACACCACCACCTTTCTTTGTAACGCTGCTAGCTTATGTTCGGTTTGGTATCCACCAAGACCCCCGTGTCATTTTCTGCAAAGCTGCCTTCCAGGTGGCTGACCTCCAGCAGGTCCTAGTGCTGGACTTCACCCTGTTAAACTTCATGATGTTCAGGAATCCACTGAGCCTCATGGATGGCTCCTCAGCTACTGCTGGAAGAGTTCTGCTGAAGCATTTGTTCTTCATGGCAGATATCTTTCCCCAAGACTAGTTCATATATCTGAATTGGATTTCTTTAGCTTACAACTTCTAATGCTCAGATGATACATAAACAACACACAATTAAGAGAATCTGTATTTATTTAAGAGTACCACTGAAGTATTTCAATCAGTGCAATAGCTTACTGTTGTAATGGCAGAAAATGACAGGAGACAATTCAATTTTGTACAAAAGCACTCTGTGGTAATCCATCATGATCTAGATCAGTGAAGAACAGATATAAAAACACTATCTAGAGAAACTAACTGGAGTATTTGCTACAGTAAGAGTGAAGGTCTCCATAGACGGTAAAGAAAGCACTCAAAATCCCTCCGTAAAGTTGCAATGATTTTGCTTAAAATTTTTCTGTTATATCACTCATTGCACATGAGATATTAACCGCAGTTAATATCAATGGCTCTCACTGAACTGAGAAGTACAGAGCTGAAATACACAACTGACATGCTTCTGGCTTGCTTAAGTACTGATTTGACACAGCAGACTGCTACTGTACTTCCACTGAGCCTTTCCTGTAACTTTCTATAAACAGAATGAGATGAACTCAATTACTTAAATCAAATAACCTAAGATGAAAAAACGAAGTCATTAGAGCAGGATGCCTAGAAAGGTTCTGCAGTTTTCATCCTCAGAGGTTCCAAGACCCAAGCAGACAGAGCCCTAAGAAACCTTGTCTGACCTCATAGCTGCTCCTGCTCTGAGAATAGGATTCAACTATGGACCTCCCAAGGTCCTTTCCTCCAGTGAAAGTTATCCTATAATGTTTGGAAACCACAGCAAGAAAATTTACAAACCACTTTAAAATGTACGTCAGTCCATTCTTCCACCAAAAGGCAAGTTCAATTATACATTAATGATTCTGAAAACACACAAGCCTATGCTGTTATCCTCCAGTGATAAAAAATAACAGGAGGATAAACAAACCTCAAAGGTATTGAGACTGTATTTCCTTCGTCTTCTAGTGCAGATACACTGCTCTAAGGATGCGAACAACAAAAAAAAAAACCAACAAAATACATTGATTTTTTTCTTTATTTACGAGCTCTCATCCAAGGCAACTAAAATATCCTAAGAAATATTTACAGCAACATGTATATATTTTTAGGAGCTGCAACAGCTAAGGGAGGCAACTAATAGATTTATATTGTCACTGAATGTTGGAAAGCAAGTGGCAATGACAAAGATACAGGATGCTTCTGGGAAATAAGTGATGAGTTAAAAGATGTGGACAACTCAAGGCTTAAAACTAAACAGTCAATCAAGCTTGTGGATAAAATCATCAGGAGGTTCACAAACTCGCAAGAGTATCCAAGCAAGTAAGTATGGCACCCGCTGAATGTATCAGTTTCGTATCTGTCAACATGGGATTATTTTTATCTTTGCTTCTCTTCATTGATTCACACAAAACAATAAACAAAGCAATGATCTTAACTACTAAAACAAGACTGAAAAATAAGGTAAGCCTTACCCAACTTCATATAAATAACACAAGATCATGACAAAAAAGGACAATTCAGCTTGGAAGGGAACTCAAGAAGTCCTCCAGTACTTGCTGAAAGCAAGCTCAGCCACAAACGACCTAACCAGGTTGCTCAGGACTTTATACAGCCAAGACGTGAAAGACTGCAAAACCCTGAGCAACCTTTTCCCATATTTAGTACTCACAAAAATCTTTGCAATGCACTAGGTAATGAAGCTAGTGCATCATGCAAGCACATCCCAGGTAAGTTGCAACAGTTTAATAAACTAGCCTGGTTTAATAAATTAGCCTGGAAGGGCCAGCTGCTCTGCAAAGCAATGTAAGCTGGGAAACCAGAATTAAAACCAGGCAGGTGAAAGCGGTGGATTCATCAGTACAGAGTCAGGATGCCAAGCAGTAAGTCAGGGTCAGGACTAGATCAATGCCAGAGGCACCCAGTAAATCCTCAGTGACAAGGCAGGTGCAAGGGAAGGCCAAGAAGTCCATCTAGAAGGTGATTCAGGTCCATACCAGGACTGAGAAGGTATGAGAGGGGACACAGACATATCTGCTTACACAGTTGTGATGTAGCACTGACAGGAGCCAGCAGCAAGGCATCAGATTAAAAGCCACTCCCAAAGGAAAGCCAGGCCATTGCTTCTAGCGTTTCTCACAACTGTTCCTCTCAGTGTAGGAGATGGTCTAGGAGTTCACTGTTGAGGAGTTCAAGACAAGAGATGCACTTAGGGCCCTGACACACATTATGGGTAGAATGCAAAAACAAGTGTAAGCTCAAAGCATATGTTTTTTTCTCTTTCTACTGTCACTCAAGATCAGGAACACGATCTTTCTTCCCCACTTTCTTGAACTATACTGACCAATTAGTTAAAAAAAAAATAAAATAAAATCTATTCCTATGAACCTTTCTTATGCTGCACTCTTAGGATTTTCACTGCTATTGCTCCATTAAGTCTTTAAGGACCCTACAATATTTTTCAAAAGAATCGTGCCTCATTCATTAAATATGATATCCCGAATAAAGCTATTTTTACTCACTATCCTATTCAAAAGGCCATCACTTACATTCCACACTTAGTGAGACACAGTTCCTGCTTTTGTCATTACATATCATCTTGCCTACCAAGATTTAATAAAGACTCAGAAACATGGGCAAGAAATCTCATTCTCCTCATAGTCACACCAGGATACGTGCAAAAAATAGTTCTTCAAATCTCTCTCCTATTTCCAGACGGAAAGATTTTATATTTAGTTTATATTTCCCTTTTCCTGCCTCATTTAGCTAGCACAGTTTAAATTTAGTATCCAATCTGATCCACATCAACAGCAAGTTTCAGTGTTTTTCAATTCCTGTATGTCAACCATAAATGCACTAACATTTTCCTATGCCTGTCTGAAAATTAAAAATCTAGCGCAACTCTGAATCCAGCCAGTTCAATAGTGGTAGGTCCTTAACCACAAAATTTGAGGAAAAAAAGTCAGAAGAGACATTTAAATCTGTGCCAGCAGTGGACATCACACCTACATAATACAGTTCTGCTTCCTTTCCATCTCTTCCTCAGCATACAACCATGGATACTGATCAGTCCGGAGGTGGTAAATGGATGACTACCTTGTACCAAGGCAGGCTAACCACAGGTCAGTAGTGTAGCCGAGAACCTGGTGGATTTCTCTTGCAGAAAGAGTTCAATGGCGCTTCCTTAAAGCTTACTTTCTTCTTGAGATTAACTGACACGTTATTCTCTTTCAGAAATACAACCCTTTCCTAAGTCAGTCAGAATCTAAGACCTCAGTATTGATGGTCACAGCCCAGACAGGCAGTTGCTAAATCTAGGACATCTGGAGTTTACTCAACAAGAACAGTCTGTCTTCGCTGGAAGTGTAGAAAGGAGGGGATCCAAAAGCTGCCACAAAGCAAAGCTCTTCTTTTTCCCCACAAAGTAAGTGAAAAAGATTAAATGCTTTATACAAACAATTAAAATCTGTTACTAAAACAGAAAGCTACACCAAGAAAAGCATGGGCACTTTCAGAGTTACACCTTTTGTCATTCGGGTAAGAAAGAGCAGGGAAGTGTATGTAACAACCCGTGTATGGCTTCTCTTGAGGTCTCTCAACTATGACACTCTTTAGATACACCTCAACACTTAAAACTGACCTGTGAGTAAGTGCAAACCTGCATGGCCTTGAAAACAGTCCTAACACATACCTTTGGGGGCATAATTGTTGCTGAGAGGCATGTTAGATCTATTTCAGATTGGATGTACAAAATTGCATAGAAACCCCTGAGCGTTCATCCACTGTGTATCAGGTATGGATCCTAAATTTCAGTCACGGCCAGTCACTTAAGTGCCATTAACAGACGGCTGACAGCTAAGTATGCGTGACATATAGCAACAAAACAGTTCAACCCTGATTTTAAGCTACACAAACTGAACAGCTTTTCCCTGCAACAAGTAGTCTGTGATCCAGATTCTGAACTCAAAGGATGACCTTAGAGGTCTTTTCCAATCCTAATGATTCTATGATTCTATGAAAGGAGTGAAGAAATCTAAATACATCAAAAAAAAAAAAAAATTAAGAAGAAGTGGGTTTTCTCAGATGTCACGTATTCAATTCTTCATGATCGTTTAGATAAGAATACTATGTAATAAGCAAATTTCCTCCAGCAAAACTGTTGGAAGAAGTTTCTTCCACCCCTGGAGCTACAGTCCCAAACAGGAACTCTTATTCTCAGTACAAACTGGAAGATACTTGCCAATTGAAGTATGAGCTTTGAACAGATTTTGAAGGACATTTGTAGACTTGTAATTTTATGAGCTACCAACACTTCTCTTCTGCTTTTCTACAATAATAATTTGCACATCAAGTAATCAAGTAACTGCCTTCAATTGTGAAGTTGCAAAAAAAAATTAAAAAAAAAAAATCCTCTTAGCCTTGTATGATTCAGTTTGTTCCTTTGCTCCTTCCAATAGCTGCAGAACAGTTTCTTCACCGGAGAATAAATGAACCAAGCTAACACATGAAGAGGAGCATTTTGGTCAAACTCTTCATCTCTATCCTATAAAGGGAATCTAATGCAAATATAATTACAGCATTTTAAAAAGATAACTGAATACTTTCTCTCTAAGAGTGAGGGATAGAGCAGGATTTTAAAACACCTTTTCCCTTAGCAGTGTTGATTTATCTATTTTCAAAATATCTCCAGGATTATAAAGGCCATAATCAAAACTGTTATTTCTAAAATCCTTCCAGTTCTAATGCAATTCATTAGTCATTTCCTTCTGTCTTGGACACATGGAATAAGTAGGCACAGGCCTTGCTTTTCTGAGTAGACAGCAAAAAAATCTACAACAGACTGCTGGCAAGGTCTTCTGAAATGGATACATTTTTTAAAGGGCCTTGCAATACACAGAATATGAACAAAAAAATTGCCAAGTAGTTGCTAAATTCAGAAGAATCTCTTCAGAGATGGAGTTTACAGACAAATGACTGGATACAACAAGGCAGCTCCTTATCTAGGGCTGCTCTGTGTTATAAATTGGACTTAGAATCATAGACCATTAAGGCTGGAAAAGACCTCTAAGATCATCCAGTCCAACCGTCAACCCAACACCACCATGTCCTCTAAACCATGTCCCCAAGTGCCACATCTGCACGATTCTTGAACAGCTCCAGGGTTGGAGACTCCACCACCTCCCTGGGAAGCCTGTTCCAATGCCTGACCACCCTCTCAGAGAAGAAATTTCCTCTAATATCCAACCTGAATCTCCCCTGTCACAGCTTGAGGACGTTACCTCTCATCCTATCACTGTTACCTGGGAGAAGAGGCCAACCCCCACCTCACTACAACCTCCTCTCAGGTACCTGTGGAGAGCAGTAAGAAAATGGCAGAGGGAGGATGAGAAGCGTTGGTCTGCTTCTGCTAGAAGCTTTGAGAATTAACTATCACCCTACACTCTCCAGATGCTGCAGTGACAACGGATGCAGAAAGAACAGTCGAGCAATGGATTACCTTTCTGAGCTTCAGATGCTGCCATTTAGTAGCATGCCTGTGCATACAGAGGCTCGCTTCTCAGAGCTAATTTTTAAAATATCTTCAAGTCTGCTGAAATTTGCACTATGCCAAATGTTATTACTCCCAAAGGAAAGACATCTAGAAGAAATGTCAAAATTGCCAACAGGATGGTGGGCAGGATATCCAACAATACAAAGTGCAGTCAATTAAAATGGAGGTCACAGCAGCACAAACTCCTCCAGTGGCCACTCACTAGCATTTGACCCCAGGGCTGCACACTGGGGCCAACCTTCTTCAGCAGCTTCAGTAATGACCTGGAGGACGGCACAGAGGGCACTCTCCGCAAGGCACAACACAATGATGCCATTCTAACGGACCTCAGCTGGCTGGAGAAATGGGCTGACAACAAACTCATCAAGTGCAACAAAGGGAAATGCCCACTCCTGCGCCTGGGGAACAATAAACCCATGCACCGGGATGGGCTGGGGAATGACCACCGGGAAAGCAGCTTGGCAGAAAAGGGCAGAGGTTGTCCTGCCGGACACCACCTTGTCCATCAGACAAGGTCTTCTTGTGCCCTTGGGGCACAGAAGACCAACAGCACCTGGCACTGCACGGGGGACAGCACTGCCAGCAGGCTGATGCTGATGCTCCGTTCCCTCTCTAGCAGTGGTGAGACCACACCTGTGGTCCTGGCTCCAGTTCTGGGCTCCCCAGTACAGGAAAGACACGGATATACTGGGGTGAGTCCACTGAAGGACCACAAAGATGATATTGGGAATAAACAGCTGTCATAACAAACACTATTAGGAAGAGCTGGTCTGTTTACTTTTGAGAAGAGAAAGCTAAGCAAGGGTCATAACAGTGTCTATAAATACTTCACGAGGGGGAGTAAAGAGGATGTAGCCAAACTCTTCTCAGTACTGCCTGCTGAAAGGATGAAAGGCAATGGGCACAAAATGAACTTCATTCTATTTAAGTATCAGAAAAGCTTTTTTACTGGTTTGGTTGCTCATACACTGGGACAGATTGCCCAGAGGGGTTGTAAAGTCTTCAACTTTACAGGTATTTAAAGTCTGACTGAACACAGCCCTGAGTAACCTGATCTGGTGGACCTATCTTTGGACTGGCAGATGTTGGACTGAATGATCTCCAGAAGCAACTTTCAGCCTCAACTATGCCCTGACTTGGTGGTTTGGTGCAATTCTCAGTCAGCTCTACCAATAATTTGTCATCATTGAAAACAGACACTTTATGACAACATTAAAATCACTCTTTATTAGTCTCTTTTCCATAACTGATTTTCTTGTCAGCCTACCTACCACTACATTTCTGGCAGCTGGTTTTGTTCAGTACCTCAGTATGCAGGGGGTCTGTCTTCAGGCCTTTCCCAGCCCCACTAGGAGTTGCTCTCAGAAGGCAATAATCAGAGTTGGCTGTCTGAACTGTAAGGCTCAAGACATGCAAAAGTCGTTCAACAAAAAAATGTTGCCTCCACAGAGCTGGAGGTAGACAGAAACTGGTTATGAAGGAATGACTCCTGATGATGGTATGCCCATCAGCAGTTCTCTGTCCTGACACGCACTCTCAGAGCTAAGTCAAGCCAATACTCCAGCTGTACTAATAGGATTAGAAACCATATGAAGTACCCGAAGCTCCACCACAGTTTAACATCCTCAGCCATGCCTCAAAATCAAAGCCAGCACAGGCCTTACCTTGAAATTTTGCAGCAAATCAGAAAGCCTCTGTTCCTCACCCAGAACCTAACAACATGATTCCCAGCTTAACTAACACTCTCTTAGGACAGTCAACTACACTAAATTTTCAACACTATTAGAAGTGCAAAGAGCCTCTCCAGCTTTGATGCTAAAATTTTTTTATGGAATTGAAACCTTATTTGCAACGGGAGAACAATGCTATTCAAATTAGTAAGACTCCCCAGGAAAGACAATACCAGTCATTATAATAAGAACAGCAGTTAGTTTTGGTTCTCTTGAGATGCGTTACTTTGCACTGAAGCTTCCCTTCAATCTTAAACAGCATATAAACCTTCTGTAATGCTACCAAAGGTTTTGGAAGCCTCAGGAATCAGGCACAAAAATGCATCTGCCTGTTTATTGTTCAAGCAATTCTATGACTCTGTGTTACTGTTATTAATCTACTTGCCTGATACTTTTCAGTTTACTGCCACTACAGCAGTACTTAGGAAGTCCACAAATAGACCAAAGCCCCACTGTATAGGTACCTAATGCCCTGACATTTGTAGAATTCTGCGCAGAGGGTATCAAGTTATCAAGGTATACACTCTTCCCTGATTCTGAAACTAAAACATTTATAATACAGCTAGAAACAAAATATTTCTGAGAACTTAGTGAACTCTCTCACTCCAGGGTTTAGTTGGCACTTCACTTACCATGAACAACATTTCTTTTGAAAAAGATCACCCCCCCCAGCCCCTTAGCAGGGACAGTATTCAGTTTACCTGAAAATAGAAGAAAGCCTGGCCAAACCAGTAGTGCATGATGGTAATCTGCGCTGCATCAAACTTCAAAGGTTTCCAGATATATTTCGTCATCATTGTCTGTATCAGCAGACAAGACACCAAGACTGGTAAATTGTGAGGTCTAAATAGAAGGGCTGATAGTAGAACCAATCCACTATACACCTCCCATAATCCTGTACTCTTCACGCTGGAGTCTGCAGAAATAACCTGCGACTTCAGTAAATCTTTAGTGCCAGTGAAGACTATTCCAAGAACAAAGACATAAACAAAACGAGCTTCAGTAATCCCCCTAAAAAGGAAATAAAATAATATATATATAAATAAAAATATAAATGAGCAAATAAACTGGAAACATAAGTTACTTACTAGTATCTATTTCACAGCTCAAAAAATGTCTTTTTTCAAGAGAGATGCAAAAGGTCTACTCAGTTCTGCCAAACAGACCAAATTGTAAGGCTAGCACTGGCCATTTTTTATCAGAGGGCTTTCTCAAATACCAAAGTTCTAAATCTGGTTCACATTTAAATTACACCTCCAAAGCAACTTTAGTGAAAACAGACTGTGCTAAACAACTAACATAACCTAAAATACAGAAATAAAATTAAATGTCAACTAATGTAACTAAAACAAATGTATGCCATTACTACTGAGATCTAGATGCATAAATACATTCGTATAAATAATTCACTTATATGGCATAAAGAATCTCCCCAAATATATTCCTTAGAGTAATACAGAATGTGTATGCCAGGAAATAATTGACTTAAAACCAATTATTCTTTTAAGATGTTCAGCAGTTTTTCAGAACTCGTTAACATAAACATATATTTCTTTTTAGCCAGTAAGAACAGTGATAGCACTTAAAAATTAAATTAAAATTAAAATAAAACTAAATTTCAGTCTAAAATTCTTGCATTCCTCAGACATTTTGCCACTTTACACAATTGCACACGATACAAACCAGTGCATTTTTCCTTGACACCACATGCATTTTTCAAATCCCTAAACAAAACCAATGCTATGTTCATTTCATCTATAAATTGATTTGCCTCTCCTTTTCCAGTGAAAGTCAGCTTTTTTGGAGAAAGCACAGTATCTCATTCAAAAAGTTGACAAAGACAGGGGCCAGTAGGCTTAAAAACTGTCACCTGTTATTCTAGAAAAGCAATGCCCAAGGCACAAAGAAAACAAAGCAAGCATTCATTAGAACATACTGACAGTCTCATGCTCACTGGGCAAAAAGTCACAAGCCACATTAGTGAGCTAAGCTACATGTAATAATGTTAAAAAGAACCCATCTATTGAGCACATTAAAAATTCTATGGTTATCTTTATTTATTTATTTATTTTAATCTTGGGGAAGATAAAAATAGATATTATGCACACATCCACAATTTAGAATACATTATCCTCAGGGATTATTAGTCCCTCTATACATCAGTGGTGAATGAGCATGGTCTTCTACACACGTAATACAATTCACTCAGAAGTGAGGATTCTTGAGTCACCTGGACTTAAAAACATATGGAAGATTAGATTGTAACATTAAAAGCAGTAACTGTGTAGTTTCACCTGGTGTAACTGGTGTAACTGGCTGACCACAGAAAACACTGCTAGATACAATTTCTAAAAATGTATTTCTTCTTTTGAGTTTATATAATCCTTCAGCCTTTCGAATTTCAACTTGCTTCTTTAATAATTACTAATATGAGAGCTTGAATTCAATCTTTCTCTTCCATATCAGTGAAAGAGAACCAAAAAGCAAGAGGGGAAATAATAGTACTTTGTTCCCAGAGGTAGCAAGCCTTTTAAATTCTTTTGTAAAGCATAGAGACTTGTTTCTTCAGGGAACAAAAAGAGTAAAGTTCAGAGTTCCTGTGTTTCTGGCTTATGCAGAAATTAAGCACACTATTTCAGTATCTCCGGTAATTCTGATGTAATTGTTACCAAAAAGTATTCAAATATATTCCTGCAGCTTTAGGGAGAGACCTTTATCAGGGAGTGTAGTGAAAAGATAATGGGGAACAGTTTAAAACTGTTCAGATGAAACACATACGAAGAAAACACTTGTTTTTAGTAAAGGGGAGAAAGATGGGATTTCAGAGTAGAGAGTCTCTGTCCTAAATAAACAAGCATTGTATGTGCAGTGACTATGCACAGACGTTTTTCATCTTACACAAAGCTATCCGTGCACCTGGATCTGGCTCCACTCCATGTCACAAATGGGATAAAGATACATTTAAAGGACAGTCCTGGCTTTGTTCATGATGGCATTTTAAGTAGACTTTTACTATTTACCACGTCAGCCATCTAAACAAGATGAGTTAAAATTATTATACTGACACATCAGGTAACATTTGAAACCTGTTATGATTTATTTTGGCATGCTGCTCTGGGAGCCTTGCAGAAGACACTGTGTTCAAAGAGTCAGTGACCTTGGACAACCATGCCTGCCCTATCAGGCCTTGTACTTTAGGTTTAAGCAGCTTATATGTTAGCATGACCGGCTTGCTTATAGGTGAGATGTTCTGCTTCATTCAGAAGAAATGGTTTTCACAAACACCATTCCAATCAGAAGGACAACTACTTTATTGGAGCTGTAGGCTAAGAGGCTGCATAAGGACCATTGAGTCCCACCCCCTGAACTTACTGTCTGAAGGCGTACTTGATACGTGTCTGGAGTCCGTAGAGTACCTGCGCTAACTCACACAAGCACAAAGATCTTTCAATTAAATAATAATAACAGTTAATTGCTCCCAGATAACAGCCACTTCATTTCCAGCTGTTCTTTAAGTACAAGACCACTATACTTGACAGTAAAGCTTTGTTTTTTAAAGCTTTGTATCAAGAATCTTGAGAGCACCTTTTAAATCAGTATATAATGAGAGATTTATAAACATCTGACATAATTTGAGCAAATAATCATATTCACTATTTATTTAGGGTGAAATGATATAAAAGCCCTTTATCTTTCTTCCTGTAATTAAAATCACTATGATGACTACATAAGGAGTAAGTTCTTAGAAAAGGCTTTTGTCTTAAGTACTCCTCTTATTCTTTAATTGCATTCCATTTGTAGCTCAACTGCTGAATTTAATGTTCTGTCCCACGCTGCAGTTCTTTCTTATTATTGCAGCTCCAAGGACTTTACTCAAACACAAAACAAAGAGGTCACACCCAGAAATCAGACATGCTTCCAAAAACAGTTTTGAATACAGAGCCAAATCCTGCAGACTAAAGACTACCATTAATTTCACACACAGCAGAATGAACACACAATGTTAACATAACTGGTAAAGAATTAGAATTACCTTCAATATTTAGAAAGATTGAACTTATGTAAATACATTCACCCTCAGCAAGTTTGCAGATGACACCAAGCTGTGTGGTGCCATTGACATGCTAGAGGGAAGGGATGCCATCCACAGGGACCTGGACAGGCTGGAGAGGTGGGCCCATGCCAACCTCATGAAGTTCAACAAGGCCAAGTGTAAGGTCCTGCATCTGGGTTGGGGAGGTCCCAAGCACAAATACAGGTTGGGTGGAGAATGACTGGAGAGCAGCTCTGAGGAGACGGATTTGGGGGTGTTGGTTGATGAAAAACTCAACATGAGCCGACAATGTGCACTTGCAGCCCAGAAGGCCAACCGCATCCTGGGCTGCATCAAGAGAAGTGTGACCAGCAGGGTGAGGGAGGCAATCCTGCCCCTCTGTTCTGCTCTCGTGAGACCCCGCCTGGAGTGCTGCGTCCAGTTCTGGGGCCCCCAACACAAGAAGGACATCGAGCTGTTGGAGGCGGTCCAGAAGAGGGCCACAAAGATGGTCAGGGGGGCTGGAGCACCTCCCCTGTGAAGGCAGGCTGAGAGAGCTGGGACTGTTCAGCCTGGAGAAGAGAAGGCTCTGGGGGGGCCTGACAGTGGCCTTGCAGTCCCTGAAGGGGGCCTACAGGAGAGCTGGGGAGGGACTCTTTAGAAAGGCATGGTGCGATAGGACGAGGGGTAATGGCCAAAAACTGGAAGAGGGGAGATTTAGGCTAGATATTAGGAAGAAATTCTTGACTGTGAGGGTGGTGAGGCACTGGAACAGGCTGGCCAGAGAGGCTGTGGCTGCCCCCTCCCTGGCAGTGTTCAAGGCCAGGCTGGATGGGGCTCTGAGCAACCTGGTCTGGTGGGAGGTGTCCCTGCCCATGGCAGGGGGGTTGGAACTCCATGATCTTCAAGGTCCCTTCCAACCCAAACCATTCTATGATTCTATGATTTTATTATCTGCATAGATATACACATAAATATAGTCTATTAAAAATGTCATATTAGCAAATCTGATCCTCTATATGTACTAAGATCTTTTCCTGCAGGGCTTTTTCCATCTGCGTATCTTGTGAATCTCTGGCCCCCAATTAAGATGTTCCAAGAGAAAACATCTGCATTCATATCAAATTAAAAATGAATATGAGAGAAAGTTTACTCCATTCATAAGACAACCATTCTTTTCCACGATCCCTTTCCTCCTCACTGAATGCCCTAACCAACTCCGAAAGTTTTCCACAGCTCTGACATTAATGAAAACCTAATGCTGCAGAACCAGGTACAAACCCTGATAAAAAGTGTCATGGGGAAATTAACGTCACCTAGCTACATTCCAGAAGCAGTCACTGGTAAAAATGCTAATAGATTCCTTACAGTCACACCGACTAGTTCTGTTAGACATTTACCATTGTCCTGGTTTCACCCGGGACAGAGTTATTTTTTTGTACAGTGCCTGGTATAAAGCTATGTTTTGGCTTTAGGAGAAGGACAATGTTGATAACACACCACTGTTTCAGTTGTTGCTGAGCAGTGCTGCACAGAGCACAGGACACTTCAATTTTCGTCTTCTCCTACTGCCTTGCCATTGAAGGTATGGTGGGGCAAGAGTTGTTGGGAGGGGACAGAACCAGGGCAGCTGACCTAAACTGGCCAAGGAGATATTCCATAACATATGGTTTCATGTGAAAAAACTTCATAAACTGTGGGGAGTTGGCCAGAGGGGGCAGCTGCTGCTTGGGGACTGGCTGAGCATTAGTCGGCATGGTGAGCAATAGCATCGTGCATCACTTGGTTTGTCATTGCTGTTATTTCTCTCTTCCTTTTCTGTCTTAGTAAACAGTTTTTATCTCAGTTTTTATATTTTCGTATGCACAGCCTAGGCCTCAAGAAGGGTTTTGTTACAGCCATGCATTACAAAATAATCAACAGCAAAAGAAAGATAGGGAAAAGCAGCACTCCAAATTATTGCGTTAAGTACTCCTCAAAGCTAACAAATAGGTAACGGCTTGACACACACTCTGCTAAGCGTGGCAAGTTCATCTAAAACAAGAGGAGATGGTGTACTTGGAATTACTACTGGATTTTCCTCAGATTAGTCCTTATCTGACTGACTTCTAATCTAACACAGTTGCAAGACACTTCAAGAGGCTCAACATCACACACACGACAAAAACTGTGTGCTGGTCATCTACAAAATGAGTTTTATTCGTAAGAATCTGACACCAGCCTAGACATAACATCCCCTTCCACACCATCCCCTGATATTGAAAGTGTTAACACCTTTCTATAAATAGATTTACATATCTGTTGATTAACTTACTTTGAAATATCTTTGCTGTCATGTTGCCATGGAAATATGACATTGCCAATGGCTGCCCGGTAACTGTAGACTCCCAGGAGCCCAAGTGCCATAGCAATTTTCGAAACCAGGGAGCATCTTCTCTGAACCAGAAAGAAGATCATAACTAGGGAAACTGCAGCCAAGAGGGAGAGTTCAGACTTATGTTCAGAACTGGAGAAAAAGAAACAAACAGACAAAAAACCTTCAGACCACTGTAATTACTGCCAAGAACATTTGACAGAGCCTTAGCTACAACACTGCATTTCCACATTAATTACTGCACTGAGATCTGTCATAAACTTTCTGAGAGGTACGGTAATATATTTTATTAATTTCAGAAAAACCTGATTTCATTAATGGGGTTTTCTATTCAAGAATGCACACTTAAAGAGTAATTATTGTGTTCCACCATATGCTAGCTATTCTCTTAATTATATAAATCTGAGCTGCTTATTATGTAATGGAAAACAGTTTAAAGCTTTTAAACTAGCATTTTTTTGTCTATACATTTTGAAGCAGTACATTTTCATTACATTACACTATAGCATTTCATTTTCTAGCATAAAGCATAAAAGATTTTTGCATTATAGAATTAGAATGATTTCCCATTTTTAAATAATTGCACATGTATTTGTTTTGTTTAATTTTAGACACACAAAATAGTACCTAGCCATAATGACCAGAAATATACTTACATAGTCTAAAAAATACAAACAGACAACCACACTAACACACTATGACTCCCTTAGACAACTACACCACCTTGTAGTGGATCAATACATTCAAAGGAAAGAGACAGACAACTTGCATCATGGCCAAGAGTACAGATACAGTTTGTTTATTCCCCCTCACCCTAAGTATCTAACGGTCATTACAGAACCAAGAGCATTTCAGCAAGCATGCTGTCAAAAGCTGCGTATTTAAATCTACAGTGATATCACTTAGTACTGCAAAATTTAAGGGGGAGATATGCACTTAATCCCTACTATAGCTAGCTATATGATTTCAGAAAGCCTTTTATAATCCAAGAGTTTCTAGCATTTGCCTACTGCAAATATTCCAGTATCTCAGATGACTTTGAAACACTGATTTTATTAATTTACCTTCTTCTAAGTACATCATTTAGAGCATGAGAACCAAGTGCTCCACCTCTGTCCTCCACACTTCAAAACGCTACGATAAAAGATCATCAACTTCAGCAAACTGACACTGAGCCAGGGCTGCATTAACTCTGATCACATTTATGAAACCCCAGTTTTACCTTTGATGTAAGCAAAACTATAGTAATTCCAACAGGTCTACCATCTTGTATGAAGGTACGTGCCCTACCAGGATTTTGACCAATAGTTGTGTCAGCTGTTGTGCTTGGAAAAGTCAAAGGCATATAGGGCGGAAAGGATATAAGGCTGAAAAACTGCCCTGTTAGTTCTCTCTGTAGGACCCAGACAAGCACTTCATACTAGACTCCCAGGAGCTGTACTGCTCTCCACAGGACAGTAGAGAAAAGTGAGATGAACTAGAACATTATAGGACATACAATGAGCCCTTGGTGTTTCTCCTCACTAGTATCTTTCTCCTACAGGAACAGACAGTAGAAGGGGTGCATGGATTGTTGTAGCAACCTGTGAACATAGTCATGCATCATTCTTACGCATAAAGATTCTTTATGTACAGATCACACACACATTTAGATCATACATAGTTCATTAGCGCATCTTCCAAAGGAACATTTGTGGTAAATGTTAAGTGTTCAGGATGTGTTCTCCTTAGCTATTTATTGCATGACAGTAAGATAAATCAAATCAGGCATAAACAACAGCACATTACCATCATCTTAGCCTTCATCTCTCTGTCAATGCACTTCTCTGAACATATTCCCTACACTGAACACTCAAAATTATACTCTATAAAGAAAAAAAAAAAAAAAAAAAANCATCCTCAAAGAAGGCCCAATGGACGCAGTGGAAAGAAAGGGTATGTTTAAGAACGTGAGCACACCAGTCAAGAACAGCATTGATGGCTATCACAGCGGTTTATATCCAGCCTGTGTCCAAGTATTATGATAAAAATCCTCTGTGATTTCAGTTTGGTTTTTTTTTGAAACGTGTAAATTTATTGCAAAAAAAAAAAAATCTACTCCAATGTTTCATAGAGTTTGTTGAAGAAACAAAATAAACAAGGATTTATAGCAAGTGAAGTCAGGCCAGGATAAACCACATACAGTTTCCAAGTTCTCCAGCCAAGGTTCTTAGGTAGCTAAATACGTATTAAATTAGCATGTAGTTTCAAAGAGGACTTGATATTACACCAAGAAACCTAGGTAGAAACATGCTGCTCTAGCTCAGCTGAAATGTAGCAGTGTTTGCCTAAACTACAAAATGGAAATCAAAATATGAAGAGTTTCATGAGAGAGAACCTGGAGGAGCTTTGCCTGTATGCTTTTACTGTCACAGCCGGTGGTGGTCTACATTTTCACACTCCTGGTATGAGAACTAAGACTGAAAACATTTCCTTTCACTTGCTTTGACCTCACCTCACTCCTGCAACACTATTAGCGTGAAAGGAGTTATAAATGCTCATATGAATCCCATTTTAAAGCCTTTTTAATTGTTTCACACTACTAGCATGAAACAAAATACAATGGAGTCACGTCGCATGCTATTTTTTTTGTCAGGGAGAGCACTTGGCGGGTAAATTAAGTGCATTATTTGAAGAAAAATCTTCCCATGCTGTTGCCAGTTCTCTGCAAGCTGATGCTGCCATTGTCTCCTCCATCCCTTCCACAGTGAGTGCTGTAGTAACTCTGACACCAGCCAAGTATGAGCTCTGACCAGGATTAAAGACCTGAACAAAGCTTTCTGAACACCAACTAATTCAAAAGAAAACCTTACTTCCAGCAAATTTAGGAATTGCACGTACTCTTCTGCTTCACCTACTGCCTGCTTTTCTGTTGCGCTTTTACCCACTGAAGTGTATTTTTTTATTTCCAGCAGGTTTTGCAGAGTCTCTGCAAATAACAAAGAACACTTCCCTAATTTCATCACTGTTCAATCTATGCCTAATAGCTTAATTCAACATGCTACAGGTAAATTGATTTTCTGTGCTTTGCTTCTGACATTTTTCCATGCACAAATCTGTACAATAATCTCTTTGTCTTTGTCTCAAAAGAATGTTCAGCCCTTTACGCATTGTCTGGATAAGAAAAATATTAGTCTCAGCATGACTACAGACAGCTAAAGGGTCAATGGGGGGGAGGGCAGGGAGATAGAAATGATGCAATGAGTAAAGATGTGATGGAAGGATATTANTAGCTTTAATTCAAACTAGCAAATACACACGATCTGAGTAAGGATCTAATTTGTTCTAGAAAATACGTTATTAAAACACAACTATGTAAATTAAACACATACTAAAAATAGAAGAACAAGCAACCTTTCAGGCTAGCAATGCATTTAGGAAAGAAGAATAAGAGCTTTATGCAACTCAGACTGTCACCAACTTTTAATTGATGCTACAAGGAAAAACACATCATCTCAATTCTGGTCAAAACTGTCACCTCTACCACACGTTCTCTTGTGAAGGAGAAGCAACAAAGACTTTAAAACCTCTAACCAAAGAAAACGTAAGCATGCTCACCAAAGAGTAGTTTGGAAGCTCACAAATAAGATGATGTGCAGATTTAGTTGACTCATTGACTAATCTTCCCAAAGCTCACCCAATGAACCATTTCAGGCCCAAGACAGGATTTACCCCCACCGACATTTATCACTCATGTCCAATAACTGCACTTTAAGGCTGCTATTTGTGTAAACTTTTAACTCCATAAAGCAAATGAAGTGTATGTTAGCATGCTGACATATACTGTATTCTCCTGTTAGGCTAAAAACTGTTCCTGTGTTTTTTGTCAGAATGTAGTTTCATAGCAGCCTCAGCCAACCTGTGCCAGGGTTCTGCTTTTTTGTGGTTTCTGAACATTGCAGAAGCAGTTACACTAGCGAAAGGAAGAAGGCAGAAATGTGACAGTCCCAATTACACATCGTCTTAGCCTGCCACAGTACTGCACTCTGAGCTTTCAATTATTTTTTTTTTTTTAAGCCCATAAAGTAGAAGTTTGACAATCATTAATTGTTTCTCATCCATATTGGACAGGCAAGTTGGTTTTTGTAAGAAATCCTTGACAATGACAGAAAAAAATAAAAATAAAAATGTTTTCAGATGCTGCACTTCAGAAGATGCAGATACTTCCACATTTTTTCTAAATTAATTTCAACAGCAGCAGTGCTGGCTTGCACACTCATTCCTTCCATTACTAACCCAGCCCATGTACTGTGACAGAACATTTGCTTGTGAAGCTGCATGGTAAACCAGAGTGAGATGTGATCCATCTGAAAGAGAAGAGTTTCCTACACGACCTTGGGTTATTCTTCCAGCCGTATCAGTTTAATGAGCTAGTTCACCACACTGACAAAACAACAGCTGTACTGGTAAAATACAGGGCCTATGATAGGAAGTGCATGATGGGTACCTTGCCTGGTAAAGCAAGAGCTCTTTTGCTATACCATTATCGCCAAACAAGCAATTATCATCTAAGACCATTGCTGCAGGACCTTTTCTTTTCTACTTGCTTCAAGCTCAAAGTAAATATATCCAATGTGAAGCTATATTTACAGGGGGAAACACAAGGAGCAGTTCACCAGTGAAATTCTTAAGTTTCAGTTTTGATATCTAGCTGCCATTGCTTCAGCTCATCTGAGGAGAGGCACTCAGCTTTAACAACGTGAACTGTTACGGCTTTATGAAGGGGAAGTAACAGTTTGTGAATCTGATACAAGGCTTTCACCTGTCTTACAAGAACCTCACAGGCAAACTGATGCAGTCCAGATCAGGCAAGTGGACAGAGAGGAGGACCGAGAACTGGCTCAGCTGCCCAGCTCACCGGGTTCTGATCAGCAGCACAAACTCCTCCAGAGGCCACTCACACTGGGGTCAGCACTCTTCAGCAGCTCCAGTAATGACCTGGAGGATGGCGAGGAGGGCACCCTCAGCAAGGCTGCACACGATGCAAACAATGTGAAACTGGAAGAGCAGCATTGAGAGCAGACCAGTGCGTGACATTCAGAGGGTCCTCAACAAGATGGAGAAAGAGGACAACAGAAACCTCGACAAGAAGAAGAGACGCATCTTGCACCTCAAAAGGAACAGCCACACACACCAGCTGTGCTGCTCAGGGCTGACCAGTTGTAAAGCATATTTTCCAGAGATGGCTCTAAGCATCCTGGTGGACACCAAGTTATGCCCTTACAACAAAGAAGCCAAACTGCATTTGAGGCTGAATTATGAAAAACATTGTCAACAGGTTGACCAAGGTGTTTCTTCCCCTCTGTTTAGTCCTGTGACAAGTTATGGGCTTCCCAGTACAAAGAAAGACATGGATATTCTGGGGCAAGTCCTGTAAAGGACTATGAAAATGACAATGGGATTGGAGCAACTGTTATACAATAAGATTAAAGCACTGGCACTTTATCGCATCAGGAAGAGAAGGCTCAGCATGGCTCTTATCGAACCTGAGTAGGGGTGCGGGGTTAGAAAGATGAAGCCAGGTTTTTCTTAGTGGTGCCCAGCAAAATGAGTACAGGCAATGGACATAAAATAAAGACATAAAATCTGGTTTTAACAGAAAGACTGGGGGCAAGGGGGCAGAACAGGCTGCCATGAGAACCTGTGGAGTCTCCATGCTTGGAGATATTCAAGCCTTAACTGGACAAGCATTTGAGCAACCTGCTCCAGTTCACTCTGCTCTGAGTAGAGGGATTGGATAATACCATCTCCAGAGGCCCTCCCCAACCTCAGCCACCCTGTGATTCTGTTGTTTTCAAAGATGGACAGGTACTCTGCAAAACCAACTAATTCCAGTTCACAACAGAAAAAAATTAAGCAAAACTATGTTCTCCTCCCCCCCCTCTACTAAACAGGAAAAAAAAAAAAAAAAGACTAAGGCAGAAGAGGTGTAGACAACCACAAGTTTATCAGAGTGGGTTGCCTAGAAGCTCCTGATAGGTAAAGACTGTTAGAGCCGAGCATATGTGATTTCCCAGCTTTTGTTATTATTCAGGAAACTCTAGAAGCATCTGATCCGGGTGTAAGCTGCATTCTATCTGTGCCGCTCTATATAGGCACACTTAGCACCAAGAAGTCAGAGGTGGAGGCATTCCTAACTGGGACAGGATCTTTGGAAGGTAAGTCCAGGCACGCAGACACAACGTTTAGAAGGCTGGTAACATTTCCAGGTGTCAGTAAAGGTTCCTGGGGGACAACAGCAGCAAAAGGTTATCTTTGAAACAAATGCAACTTTTTAGCTGCAAGAATATCAAGTCCTCTTCCATGGCATTGCTGCACTAGAGAAAAGGGTTGCTAGTCTGAAGAATACCAGAAAGTTGTTGGGTAACTACTACCTTCGAAAGATGTTGAAGATTAAATGGATTAAATGTAAAAAAAAAAAAAAAAAATGCTCCCAGTCACACCAAATCTCACCTAATCCTATATTTACTATAGAAGTGGTCACACATCAGCTTATCTCATAATGAAGGAATTCTCTGTGATGTGGACTTAGCACTGGATGCAACATTTCTTCCTCAATCCCTCACCTCATTGCAAGAGGAGGGAAGCACAGTGAACACTCTGGTACAGAACAACTACTGTAATGCAATAAACTTTCTGATAAGTCATGTCTTTCAGCACTCATGCCTGTCACAGCAATTAGCATTTTATCTGTGAGGCTGCCAATATGTAACTAGTTTCATATTAGTTCATTTACTGATGTAGCTATTAATGAATGAAGAATGACATTTCACCAATATGTTGTAAGATATTGGCAAGAAATCTCTATCTTACACAGCAAGGCCTCCCCATCTGCTGTCTGCAAAACACTCACTAGTCAGTTGCAAGGTATTGCTACTCCATCCACCAGATGACGTACAGAAAATAATTCAAGTATTTTTTGTCACTGAATAGCTGCTGTCGTTCTTCACAATACTAGAAGGCAGTAGTAAAAGCTTTTCTCTACTGTACTTTAAGTTTTAAGAAATGCCCTTTCTCTGTTTGTCATACTACATTTGAAAAATTCCTTCAGTTTTTCACCTAGATATTAAATGACTGCGACAGACAAGGAAGAACTCTACGTGCTGCACCTTCTCCTGTAACCTCATAAACTCTGGAATAGAGCAGAACCTTCTGGTTTAAAATTTGGGGTTTAATTCTGTTAAGTGCTTTTTAATTTCCCAAACCAGCTACTGTTGATTTACACACTGAAAATATTTACTTTTTGCCTCTGATAAACCTATCGTGTGTAATTGACATTAATTAGATAAGTCATGGTGCTGAGCTAAGATTATAATCTATTGACAGTACACAAGGAATTATTCCTGCATGGAAAAATTCCTTATGCTTCTTTTACTCCCTTTGCATGTTTACAGCAATTTCTGTACAGAGATTGTATAGAAAGTACACATACTTCACCAAACAATGCACACATTAATTTCCAAGTAAGACAGAAAGTACGACAATAAATCAGATACCCACCTTGTCAGCCAATGCCCAAAGTCTGGTCGATGAGCCCACTGGACTCCTGTCTGATTCAAGGATCGAAGTAGCCGACAGCAAATAAGGATGATCCATGGACTTGCTAAGCTTATCCACTTATCTGATCCTTTTACAAATTCAGCTGAAGACGCAGCCTTGTCCAGTTTTGAATTACCTGCTGCTGGTATATCTATATTCTTGCATTCTGAGGCTTTTCCAATAACATCAAAATGTTGTTTCACAGTGCTGTAATGCTGAGAGTCACATTCTTTCAGAAGAAAATGATTTCTACAAAGTTCCTGACACAGTGCCAAACAAAGGGTATTGATAAGAAAATACCAGGTTTGATGTTCCTCTTCTATAAAGCTGCTTGCCCCCAAACTCAAAACATGGCCAATTGTTCCAGCCAGAATCAGCACATCTACTTCTGACCAGCTGGAACTGGATACAACCGGATTCTGCAAGCAAAAAAATCTAACAATGGTAAAGGTGTATAAAAACTTCACTTGTTTAAGCATTCAAAGTGTGCTTACACCAATATCCTCGGAGTAGACAAAATAAACAGTGAGATGTATTATTTCTACTTTGACAATCCCTATGAATCTATGAAAGGCTCATCTTTATTGTAGCCTATTTAGTTAGCATTACATCACAATCATGTTGTTTAAAAGGACATTCTGTTTAAGGTACGAAACTTTATGAATAATTGCAACAGAACCAATCCAACTTACCTACCACTCTGTGACAAAAGACTTGAAACAAGTTCTTTCCTTGCTGAACATTTGTAGAAGTAAAAATAGAAGTCTTGCAGAAATTAAACCTGAGATACAAATAATTGGTAGTTTTCTAATACATCAAGTCTGTGCTGTTCCCAGCTCAGAACAGTAACAGCTTTCATTACTCAGACTAACAAGTCACTTGCACACAGCCTGATGGACCTCATATCCTTGCTTATCTTGAAATGTGTCCATCTCCCTAAAATCTGTTACAAATCATATCAAGCTGTTATTTACTTCACATGCTGTGGCTATCTAAAAACACAAAATTCCTTGTCTAATGCCTTGATTAGCTTGTTTTCTTGCTCATAGCAGCTACTTCAAAGTGCTCAATTATCACTGCCCTCAATGATATGGATAGAAAGAGAGAGTAAGGGCATGGGGAATGTGAGAGCATCTGGTTCACTGGAGTCATCAGGTCAAGGACCTTCTCACCTCACAGGGAAGGGGAAGTAACAGGGAAAGCCATTAACAACACACACAGAGACAGAGCCCTGATAAGTAAGCACTAAGGGAGACAGTAAGGACAACAAAACTCTTCACCCGTTAATCGACGGGTCATTAAGAAACCGCAGGCATAGATAGGATGAGCCTGTAACCGATAAGGGGGAAATGACAGTACGTGAGTATAATGGCTATTTGACAGGGCCTGTGGGGCTTACTGAGGAATGCTTCAGGAAAGTGTCAAAGCTGGCAGAGATGGGGTGCAGAGAAACAGGCCAGAGGGAGGGGGAAAGAAAGAGGAGGAAAGATGAAAAGGGCCAGTCCCACCAGACAGTGACCTCTCTGACTACCCCGCACCTGACCGCTGCGGTCTGCCCTGTCTTGCCAAAGCCTCTCTTACCTGCCTCTCTGTGCAACTTCAGCCTCTGTCGTACATGTGAGCGCTGCAAGGTCCCACAGCATGTGAGGCCTTGGGCCACAAAGCTCGTGGGCCTTGTGTCAGGAATGGGGGGACTGGCATGCATATGGCTGTGTGAGAGGTCAAAGGGACACAGCAGGAGAGACCTCAGTGTGTCTGCCTCTCCCTCTGCTCAATTTAACCCACTGCATTATGAGAGTCTATCTTTAATCTGACAGAAAATCCCAAGCTGAACTAGACACAAGCAGGAGGGAAACCTGTCCCTGGGAAGACTGGAAGTCTGAGGTGGAGGTGGGAATGGGAGCCCAGGCAGGGCAACAGCAGAAAGGCAGGAGAAATGTCCAAGCCCTGGAATCCACCAGAGGCAGCAGGGGCTTCCTAACACACCTCAGTAAGTAGTGCTATATGTTTGTGAAGCATTTCAGGAAATGCACTGCCAAAAATCATCATTTACCACTTTGTTTTCTCATTAATCTTTTCTCTATCAGAGAGTATCAAATAGCATGTCTTAAATCAGTATTATAAGTACCTGATAAACAACTTAAAAGATGAATCCAAACTACTGCATGCTCTTTTCACTTCAGAGTAAAGATCCCTGAAACCACTTTCACATTAACTTCTTTAACTACATACTTCAACCATATCCACTGGCCTTACAAAGTTAAAAAAACAGCCTTGAATATTCATAGAGATAAATTGCACAGAGTGCACTCTCAGATGCACCCAGTGTAACACAATTCCTGAGCTGGTTAAATCATTTATGTCAGAAGAATACTCACAGAAACTCACTAATCTGGGAGCAGGTAACAAGTAAGTGGATACAAACATATTAATAACCCTGAACATCTAAATGCAGTTCTGAAGCCATGCTTATGCTTACGAGTTATTGACGAGTTCAGTAATCAAGACCATCCAGCATGGAGAGGACAACAAGCACACTTGACCCAAGACACTAGTTAACACCACCTCGATTTTGCTTTGAGGAAAACAACTTATGCAGAATCAAGACTGAATAAGATGTATCAGAATGAATGCAGGAGGTATAATTAAAGTTACCACCCATTCATATCGTCGCCATTCATTTTGCTGTTAAAGAAACATATTACACTAATGCCACTGCCCTTAAGAAAAAAACAACAACAAAAAACCAACAACAACCACAAGAGGCTACACATTATAATAATGAAAAAAAAAATCACAGGAATACTCATAATCACAGAAACTGCACAGGCCCACCATCTAAATTCATTAGCATGAAATTTCTTTGATGCCCTACCAATCACTCCTTTTTGTTTAGCGTTCTACTTTGCAAATCAGAAACCATAAACTAAATTTTGAAGCAAAACAACTCAGTAGAGCTGTAGGCTATACAGAGAGTAAAGACCATGAAACTCACAAAGACTGAGACATGAAGGATGCATCACTAAAATAAGGAAAGCTTAACTCCAATAAATCCACCATGATGACCTTAAAGGTCTTGGCTAGCTAAATAATGAGTGAGCACGTAAGCACCATGCACTTGCAGAGACAAAAGAATGTGAGATCCTCAGCCAATGAGCTTCAGTACAACTCATTTGTCTCCTCTGTGAGACATAAAATCAAATCTGTATAAGGATGCTCTCTTGTATCAGGCGGCTGTCAGCAGTGACAGGAAAACAAGTGCTTTTGGCAGAACAGTAGGTTCATAAACTGAAAAAAAAAAAAATGATGCATCAACAGGCAAAACACAGCAACCTCATAAAAATTATGGCATTAGTGAGAAATGTCCCGATGCTAGAAGTCCGTATTTCATGCCTGACCAATAATTCGAGTGAAAATGAAAAAAATTTACTCTTACATTCACATCAAAGAGTTAAGTCCAACAGCATTTATTGATAAGATACATTTCAGAGCAGAAGGCTTCATCTCCCAAGCCTTGACTATCTAAGAAATACTGAAAACAGCTTCATCGGGGTTTTCTAAATTTACTGGTAAGGCCTGACAGGAGCCCTGCCATATTATGAATGTTACCATTACAGATTTTTACATAGACTGACCACAGATTACTTGCATTGTACTTAGTTTTCAGACGTGTTTTACACACGCAGAAGTGTAGGTCCTATTCTATTATTCACTGCTCTGAGTTTCTAGCTGCTGAACACCTCCAGCCCTCAGGAACCGAGCAGGCACTCCAGATATTATAAAACTTATATGACTGGCATCACTATCTTGGTACACAAATTTAGTGTGAAATCTTCAGCTTATGAGATCTCTAAATGCCAGACCTTCAATTTAAACTTCCAATTTGCCAAGTCAGAGTAGCTTTAATATTTGATTTACAGGCATTAGTAATTACATAATACAGAAACATCTCTGAACACCTTTTGCCAGCTTGCACAGGTGCCAATAATCAAGCAACGGAATATATGTACCCCTGCCCATGAAACTTACATTTTCTTCATTTTTAAACAAAACCCGCAGTATTTTATCTTCTAGGTACAATTCCAGTTATGTGCCTTCTGTTCAGATGAGAGTAAAGCTCTGTTCCACAATAATTAACCATCCATAGTTAATCCCTAAGGAATCCTACAATCACTTTTCAAATATGGAACGCTGTATTTTTCATATCCACCATCACCCAAAATTTAAATACTTATCATTTGATTCACTTTTGATACTCAGGCTCCCTGCATCCTGTCTCATTTTCCAAAAATGATGACTTCCCTACAGTAAAATACTACTGACCACACTTGCTCCTGATTTTCACAGCAGGTTGGGGTCATTTTTGAGAGTTATGCAGTCACAGCATCATACAATCACCTTTTTCCCCCTCAAATAAAAAAAATGCAAATATATTTTTAGGTACAATTGTATAAATTTTTTTACCTTTCAAGTCAGTACTGTATAGAGGAAGAAGAAAAAAAAAAACATTTTGAAATGACCAGAGTATNGTATTTGACAAGCTTAAGCTTACAGGTTCTGTTTTCAAAAAACTACTGATTCCAACAGAAATAGGAAAAAAAATTGCATCTAGCAGAAGTAGTAAATACTGTACTTAAAAAACTGCGTCACAATTACAGTGAAGCTATGAACAAGAAGTTAATATTTTCAAAGATCTTTGGGAACTCAGAAAGGGCTGCAGAATTATTTAAAGCCTGAAGTGTCATTAAAAGAAGGGACTGGTGCTGCTAGAAACATAGTAATCAGAACCTATAAATAACATTCAGGAAGCAGATGCTAACACTGCACTGGGCTTCAGAAAATTCATGAACTTGGTAATCAGTTTCTATATTCAGTCACAGTGAAAAAAAGCATTACAAATGAGAAGCACTTGAAAGAATCTTTAGATGTGAACGGAAACAATCTAAAGAAAAAAAGCTCTGAAGTCATTAACAGTAGAGCTTATCTTAATTACTTTTAAAATACCTGCAGTTTACCATATAGCATAAGCTTAGAAAAGGCTTTTAGCCTTTTTAACTGGCAAGACCTCGATTCAGGATTCTCCTCCTGACACCAGAGAATTTCAGAGGATTTCAGAGCTGTTTCAGATGTGGACTGCATATGCAGATCCACACTGTGGAGATGCACAGGTTACGGGCACCTGGATTCAGACATTTTAGAGTAATAATGCTACTAGAAGGCACTTCAGTATCAGCAGAGAGTATATGCACACAATCAGTTTCTCCCACAAAAGCAAAGTATTCTGCTGGAAGAGGGGATGGAACACAGGATGTGACTCTATGTGTGTATTTTATTGTTCGTGCTCCAATTAACAGCAAATTATCCCTCACATCCACAATGAAGGCAACACTAGAATATTCTCTGCTCCCTTGCACATTCTCCAAATTCTATCTGCATATAAACAACTACCTGCAAGAAGCCACCAATATCTTTCCTGCAACAGTCCTGAGACAAATAAAAGCGTACATCACATCAAACCGAGGCCACTGCTTTTACACACGTCAGGAATGGAGGCACTTCCTAACTAAACCTGCAACGTATTTCAAGCTTGCTCTGGAACTTGAACAGTGGAGTAGGATGAAGATGGGTTGATGAAAATCAATTTCTACAGGTTTGGATACGAAGTCATGTCTGCCTTCTTACGACATGCTTCAGCTTCCCATATCTTCAAAAATGCCTTAGGTAGAAAAGCATAAATACAGCCTGAGAATGGAGAATCCAGTACTCTGCACCTGTACCCGCCCCAGCCTTGCGCTGAGATAGCTCTTGAAAACATGGCTGAAGATCTCCTCACTGATGTATTACCAACTTGAAGCAGTTGGCCGGATCATTTGCTGTTATGTTTTGACAGCTAGGTAAAACTGCAGCTAGGTAAAACTGCAGCAAACATGTATGTCCCATCCCTGGATGTGTTGCCCCATCCCTGGCTGTGTTCAAGGCCAGGCTGGATGAGTTCCTGGGCAGTTTGATCTAGTGAGCTTGTGGCTGGCAGCCCTGTCCACGGCAGGGGGGTTGGAACTAGATGATCTCTGAGGTCCCTTCCAACCCAAGCCATTCTATGATTCTATGTATGATTTGTGATGCACCAATTGCACACGCTCCCCCACCATTCCAGTCTAGGCAGGAAACACTTGAAATGATAATTGTTCCATTACAGCTAAATGCAGGTATTTTCCAAGATGACACAAAAATAAGCACCTTTGTGTCCGAGAGACACTAACCAACCACCTTCCTAAAATGACAGAAATGTCACTGCCAGTGAAATTTGTGAATAAAGTCTCTTCCCCCTTCTTAAGTTCCAGATGGGTCTCAACAGCAGGTACCAAAGAGGAAAAGCAGAAAAGCTGCTGCTGAAACATCCTTCTTCAGACAACAGGGGACTGGGTTTATAGCTCTGCCTCATCCTCAGAAAGCCCCAGCTGATTTGGTATCTTATAAGCAAAACGTGGGCTGCTGGAAGCAAGGATATAAAACTGGATACAATATGCTGGGTACCATTTCTAATCAGTCTATTTTTGCTAAATTTGTTTTCAAAGGCAGATGTACAGGAAAAGCAGGGGTAGGGAAGGAAGACAACCGAATTAGAGGGGATAAATAAAGACTTATCACATACTTCTGTCTGTATTTCCTAGCCATAGCTGACTAGGTGGAATCATCAGAAATGGCCAACAGTTACCAATAATGGAAGTTTCTCAGAACGATTAATTGCAAAAGTAGAACAGTATGGATTATGTGGGTGCTTCTTCTTACGTGTTCCTTGATGGAATTATTTGCATCCACCAGGGTCATAGCAATTAACTCATTTGATAAGGAGAGCCATTCCACCCAACACAGCTTTTGAATACTAGGAGACATTTTGCAATTGCTGCCGTGATCGCTGACAGAGCAGCTGTATTAGCAGTACATAAGCCACCTGCAGGAAGTTGTTCACACCAGCAGCTGCCTCTCACCAGCAAGGATGTAAATGTGCCAAGACCAGATGGGAATGATACCCTACGACTCAGGCCAAACTAAAAACGCAGAGCTTATACCTGTAAAACAATACATGACAACAGCTTATTCTAAATTTATCACTGAGAGAAAAGCCAAATTAATGCTGAGGGAGGAGAAAAGACTGAAGCCTGAATCTTTGCTCCAGACTTTCTGAATCACTACCACAGCCTGGGAAAACCCAAAAAGTCTGGGTCACATCTGACACAAAGGAGGACTCAGGGAGCTCTCTGAAGCTTCCTGGGTCAGAGCAGACACCAAAAGGCCAACTGGAGCGAAAGACCTGCACTGCGTTCACACACCCTATCTTTGATCAGTCCAGCATGTTGCTAGTTCTGGCACCAGTGTGTGGGTGCCATGAAGCTAAAGGGCTCTCTCTGTTGTGTAAGAGACCGCACAGTCTGTGGTTCACAACTTTTTTTTAGTGAGGAGCTCTAATGAGATCCTCTTATCTGCAGTTCCTCAAAGGAGAGAAATGCAGGAGCAGATAACATAACACAGCAATGCAAGCCACCAGGCTAAGGCAACGCTGTCCTCAGAAACCAACAACCTGAGATGGACACTACCTGTCCATTTCAGGCACACATTTGGATGGTCAGATAATACACATTTAGTGATCAGAGAAACAAACTCCTCAAGAAAAGAGAGTCACAAGAGAAAGCACAATTCAAACCCTACCACATACAACATTATCCCATATGAAGAATGAATAAATGAGTGAAGAAAGGAAAAAAAAAAAAAAAAAGGGGGAAGACCAGATCAGACTGCTTAGAGGCAGAACCCTCAGAATTATCAAAACCACAGACAAGCAATACTGTACTAACAGCCCTTGAGGTCAGCCTCATCTCAAAAACAACAAACAAATAAAAGCAAAAAGCCACACAGCAAAAGGTATGACAAAATGAAGCAAAATGAAGGAATGACAAAAGCACAGAAGCTGCCCCATTAAACAGTTATAAGGCTTTCCCTTTTAGGGAAACCCTGAAAAAAAGAACAAAAACTTTGTTCCAAACACAACCTGAGCAGGCGCTGGTTTATAACAGCTTTGAATGGTACCTCCAGCCTACATGTTGCAGGTTGAGTATGAAGGAAGAAATACGCACAAAACCCAGAAAAGACAACAGGTCTCCAGGCACCTGCTGCAAAGGCACATGCAGAGCACGAAGCTCCATGGAGATGATCACTTTAACGTAAAGGACAAGTTGTTTGCATCACCTCCTCTTCTACAGAGACTTCAAGCTCTCATTTTAGACATGCAAGAAGGGTATCATACTCATTTTCTCAACTGTCCTCACAGATGGGTCTAATACCCAATCAGAAGTGCAATACTCCCTTTCTCTTTAATGAGATTAAAGACAAGTGCCCACTAAAGTCCCTTATTCCTACAGCAGGGGGTGTCACAAAGGATTAACGAAGGATTTCTAGGCATATATGACTGAGTTGCTCTGAGACTACCATCCTAGAGGACAAAATTACAACCTATTGCTGTTGTTCTCACTCCAAGTGAAGTGGATCATCAGTAAATTTTATGTAGGTACAGGCCACCATCATTTAAAGGTTCTTACTGTTCATTAAAATGAGAAAAAAAATGCTACCAGTTAAGATGAAAAACGGAGCTTGTTTTCTGCCGTTGCTTTTGTTTACTGCTACATAGCAAGTAAACGTTTTCTACATAATACACTGGATCATTAACTATTATTTCAAGATCATGTTCTTTCACTTTATACAAAGAATACCCACCTCACAGTACAACTCAGAAAAGGGTGAACTGAGTCCATTTAAAGACCAACAGTGTTAACAGCCTGTACAACTAGACATCTAATTCAGCAGATTTCCTCACTCACATGAATTCATTTTCCTTTCTTCTTTCAACTGCCTTTAAAAATAATCCACAGAAGCATCACTATGCTAGGTATCAAAACATTAAAATGAGTTTGACACAAAAAATTCCACTACCAAAAGCAAATTATGATCTACACTCAGGACTGTTTTCTAGCAGTTGTACTTGAGATGAAGCTTCTTTCTCTGATATCATTAATGACTTTTTACTACGACTTCAGTATAAGTG
>VXAV01004029.1:85939-98564 GCA_013399715.1 Alectura lathami
AAACTAAGTAATTAAAAAAAAAAAAAAAAAAAAAAAAGGTAAGAGGATCCACAAACAAAGGAAGATAATTAGAGACATAACCATATTTTTATATTTGCTCGTATAATCTAAAGAAAAACAGCTATAGGAGTTAAAACTGCTCTTTCTCACTCAGAAAGTTGCTGCAGAAAGATAATGTAAGACCACCATGAGAAAGTTACTCAGAATAAAAGCAATTAATCCCTAATCAGATAAAATGTCAAAGCCTCTAAAGGTGACAAACGAATTAAAACAGCCATTTACTTTCGCAAAAGGTTTCCAGGGCAAACATATTCAAATGCTTTAAATCCCAAAAAGAGCCACTTGCTGTCCAGGCTGTATTGAACAAGTCAAGTGGGCAATCATCAAATTGCTGAAGAAACTTTCTTTCTCTGAAGAAATCACTGAAGGAGCTACACACAACATATAAGAGGCCCTGATTCTGCCACAAAGATGATGAGAACCAGTTGGTAACTTGAAGTAAAACACAAAATAAGTCATATTTTGATGCAGTAATAGAGAAGTTAACAGCTGAAGTGCTTGACAGTTTGGCTTCAGGCATTTGGATCATCAAGCTGGTGCAAAGCAATCCTCTCCCATGAAACCTGTGGTTTTTGCTATAGTGGAAGGACTGACTGCAGTCCAACCTGGTTAAAATAAAAAAAAAAAAAAAAATGATGCTGCCAACAACATACTTGAAAAGCTTGAGTGAGGACAACAGGGAAGACAGGAAATAAACTAATTTCCAAATCCTTTTTTAGAAGTCCTTTGCAATTACAGCAGCAGCAGCTTTTGTCACACATGCATTTTCCCTCCCAGAAGTAGCGGTTATTCCACAAAATCTTTACTTTACACTATGTGTTCCAGTTGATATATGACAAAGGATGGATATGGAAAGACAATGATGGAAGTCAGTTCAAAGGCTGCAAGAGAGGACTCCACTACTTTATTCTTCCTTTGCTAATGTTGTTTTCCATTATCAACTTTCCCATCGGTAAACACTTACACAGAAAGCTGCAGCACAAAAAATTCTAACAGTCTTGATAGCATTTTCACTTCCCAAAAAGACACACTCAGCAATGACAATAACCAGATACTGCAGGCAGGCAGAGACACAATTTTGTCCACATGAGGAATAAAATTAGAACAATTTAACTATAAGCAGGAAGTTGGAAAAAAATCTGCCAAAATTACTAGTTTGGGTCTTACATCCACTTGAGTATTCTATTCACTTCATCTAAGTTTAATTTCAAGAGCATGTATTAACAATACAGCAAATTAGATCAGTTGCTGTGTTTTACTGTAAATGTTGACAGTGGTATTGTTTCTAAAAGCACTTAAGACATGCTTTCCTTTTTCATTTTATAGGCACATCATCCCACGCTCCAGTACGCCATGTGGTATTTAAAATTTGGTCATTGGGAATAGTATGCAATCACAACATAAACTCAACAAAGAACAGAAGGAGCTTGTATTTCAGTAGGTTTTATGCTATGCAAGCATTCACATGCATCTGTACTGTTTACAATAAATAAATGTTTAGTTTTGTTTCTCATTAATAATTATCAGAGAATCAGATAGGGAAGTCAGAAGGAAACCACAAGGATCACTGTGTCCAGCTCGTGGCTCCACACACGATCCTTGCTATTTCCATGCCACTTCACTTTGAAGTTAATGGCAAGGGCAAAATGATCAGCTTGGAAATATTTACGTAACAAGTCTAACATTGTCCTCCTAACTTGAAATCCTTAACTTCTTAGCTAAAAGCAGGACAAAACATTTGCTGTGGAGTTTCAGAAGACAAGGGTTAAAGTAGTAACTGAAATATGTTTGCCGTCACAAAGACTTAAATCATGGTTAGTTTTTACTCTTGGTAGATCAACAATGGATTGGACTTGGTAGAAAACCATCACATTATTTGTCAGTATTTGTGAGACTTCTTCAGCAAAAGAAAATTTACATTATAAAATAAAATATTTCTGAGTTTAATTTCAAGTAAGAGAAGGTGAATGAAGTATTTCTACTCACAGTTCATGTACAGTTATGAAATAATTGTGTTTGTGTTTTGTAAGTATCTTACAGCTACTAGATTCTTAGTGGTCTACTACAGGCTGAATGCAACATGATAATTTTACAAAGTAGTGACTAACTCAGAACATCAAGTCATCCCTTCCACGACTTCTAACATACTAACATGGATTTTAAGTATGGCTTGCGATACCATTGCACACAGCACCCCTCCGGACAGATTGTCCAACTGTGAGATGAACAGGTACGCACTGTGCTGGGTGATGAACCGGCTCAATGGCAGATCTCAAAGTGTCATGGTGAATGGGGCTACTGGCTGGCAGCCAGGCACTAATGGTGTTCCAGAGAGCTCAGTTCTAGGGCCGGTTCCGTTCAACATTTTTATCAGTGACCTGGCTGCTGAAGTGGAGTGCATCCTTAGCGAGTTCACTGACAATACTAAACTGGGAGGTGCTGTTGACTCCCTGGCAGGATGGGAGGAGGCCTTGCAGAGGGATCTGGATACCTTGGGGCATTGGGCAGTCAGCAGCAGCAGCAGCACAAAGTTCAGCAAAGGACAGTGCCAGGCATTGCACCTGGGGCAGAGCAATGCCGGACACAGGCACAGCTGGGGGCCGAGGGGCTGCAGAGCAGCTCAGCGGGAAGGGACCTGGGGGTGCTGGTGCCAGCAGGCCCAGCATGAGCCAGCAGCGTGCCTGGCAGCCAAGAGGGCAAACTGCATTTTGGGGTGCACCGAACGCTGCACCGCCAGCCCACCGAAAGAGGTGGCTCTCCTGCTGTACTGGGCACCGGTGAGGCCTCACGTCGAGACCTGCCTGCAGTTCTGGGCTCCACAGTACAAGAAGGATGTTAAGGTCCTCGAAAGCGTGCACAGGACACAGGATAACAGCGCTGGAAGGTATGTCCTATGAGGAAAGGCTGAGGACACTTGGGCTATCTAGTCTTGAAAAAAGGAGGCCAAGAGGCCACTTCATCCCTCTCTACAACTTCTTAAGGAGGGGGAGTGGAGATGGAGGTGTCAGTCTCTTCTCCCTGGTGACTCATGACAGGAGGCGAGGGAACAGCACAAAGCTGCGCCAGGGAGGCATCGGACTGGGCATTAGGAAAAACTTCTGTACCCTGAGGGTGGTCAAACACTGAAACAGGCTTCCTGGAGACGTACGTGATGCCCCATGGCTGCCAGTGTTCAAGAGGTGTTTGGATAATGCCTTCACTAATATGCTTTAACTTTTGGTTAACCCTGAACTGGTCAGATAGCTGGACTTGATGATCTTTGTAGGTCCCTTCCAAATGAATTATACTCCAAAAACACGCTGATTCTACTATGCAGGAGGCTTACAGGTATCTGCCAGTGAGTACAGCTCAACCAGCAGCAAACACTTGTATAACACGACAGCTGCCAATGTGCACTGAGACTTTCCCTCCATAGCTTTTCAACGGTGAATGTCCTAGAAAGTTTCTCTTCCAGTATGTAAGTTCAAAGAACTCTCACTTCAAATAAGAGTTAAATATTCATACATTTGAGGAAATACAGAAATCCAGAATGGATCACCTCAAGTGAGCTTTAATCAAAGTGAGATTTGGCATGACACCATTTTATTACACAGAACACTGAAATCTGTTCAAGTTATATTTTGAAATCTAAATAATTTTTCTCCACATCTTCTGTTCCCATTCCAATCCCTTTTCACGTTTTGCTATACTTTTTCCCCAGTCTCCTTCCTTCCTCCTTTTGGCATTTTTATTTCAATCTCGTCTGCCTCTCTCTGTGCTACTACCCACCAAAACCTACTCTGCCCATGCTGTGAAAGATGACCGTTCTAGTCAAACCACACTTATATCTTTGAAATACATTAAGGGAACGGCACCAAGATCTTGCAGAAAGGAATGAGGGACTCAGAATACAGAACTTTAAGAACTCCAATAATATCTATTCAATGGCATATCTGTACGCAGTAAGTATAAAACAAGGTGGGTCACAGACTCTGGGATCTGGTGGATAACGTTTGCAAGTCAGTCCTGCATGGCAAGCTCACAAGAGAAGCTGAACCTGAGGCCAAATCCAAAGCAAGCTTACCTAGTTACAGGTTACCCAAAGCACTGGGAACTGATTACTTGTATAGGATTATGTGAGCATTTTCTCTTCCAGCCTTCTCCCAGTGCTACCACAGCAAATGGTTGTGCTTCCCAAGCATCTGGCTGATAATTTCACTTAGTTACAACCACAGGCAGCAATCACATATTTATCAATATTTTAAATGAAATGAATGTATAATGTAGAGGTGACTTCTCCAGTCTCAGTACATACATCTCAGAAATAAGCAAATTATTTCATTCAATATGTACACATACTGCAACCTCAGGATTAGGTCCAAACTAAAAAGTGGGCATTCATTTTAATAACATCCAACTTGTACTCAAATTTGGCTTTTCACTCCACTGCAAAGTGCCTTTTACAGAAACAGCCCTAGTTCATCACTTAGATGAATGTTTGCAAGTTTAGAACAGGAAGGAAGCGGTACTAGCCATCTACAGCTGCCCATCTTACAGTGAGGTACGAACACGCTCACACACCCAGAGTCCGAGTCTCGAGTCTGTTCGAGGTACAGTGAGAACAATCAGTCACTGAAACAGCCTCGCCAGGGACATGGCAGAATCCTCATCACTGGAGGTTTTCAAAATGCAATTGGGCACACAGGCTCCCTTTCCCAGTGTTCTACTTCCCCTACAGAAAAAGGTTTCCTTTCATTTAAAGAAAATGCCCTGTATTTCAATTCACGCCCAGCACATCTTGTCCACTCACCACGCACCACCACCTTCTTTATTCCCTTCCATCAGGCATTATATACATCACTAATGCCCCTGCTGAGCCTTCACCTCTCCAAGCTGAACAGCCCAAGCACCCTCAGCCTCTCTCCTCATATGACAGATGTCCCAATCCCTTCATCAACCTCACGGCCATTCACTGCAACCATTACATTATATCCATGTCTTCCTTATACTGGGCGCCCAGAACTGGGCCCTCGACCCCAGATATGATCTCACCGTAACTGAGGAAAGAGGAAGAACTGACGAGCTGATGACTGCCTTCCTAAAGTAGCCCTGCATGCCATTCACTTTCTTTAAACTTCATACCCTACAGGATTCCTTGTCTTTCTCCACCAAGCAGCTCCCCAGCCAGTCAGCACCCAGCCTTCACTGTTACATGGGATTACTTCTCCCCAGATGCATTTATCTTCGCTGAACTTTGTGAGGATCCTGTCAGTTCATTTCACCAGTTTGTATTAATGGCAGCAAATCCATCTGGTGCGTTATTCTCCTAGTTCTGCACCAAACGCAGTCATGCTGAGGGATGCTCTGTCACATCATCTAGGTCATTAATTAAGATGTTAAACAGTACTGGCCTCAGTGTCAGCCTCTGAGGTCTGCCACTTATGACTGGCCTTCAGCTGGGTCTTGTCACTGGTCACAACTCTCTAAGGCAGGCAGTTCAGCCACCTTGCAGTCCACTGCGCTGACCATTCATTTATCTAGCCTATACTTTATGTTTGTCTCAGAGCATATCATGGGAGACAAACACATTGTCAAAAGCCTTGATAACACGAACAACATCCAGTTCTCTCCATTCACGCACCAAGCCAGACATTTTGTTACTGCAGTGTGACAGGTGGGATGGTACTTATCCTCACTTAGAAGCCACACAAAGTTAAGCACCATTTATCCATGCTTTTAAACTACGAAAAGCATTAGTCACTGACTTAGTGACCTTTTCTTTAGTATTTCTTTGCACTGTAGTATCCACATCAGTGTAAGTTAACACTAAACAAACAGCAAGACATCTCTTTTCCCTGCCTATCTCAACAGTTCCCAGCAAAGTTTCCTATGGTACAGATTAAGCTATGGCCTTACACATCTAGGACTCTGTGAGAACAGGACTTCTTGATATGTGTACTGCAACATGGGAAATTCACCTTCAGACGCTGCATTAAAAGCTACAGGGACTTGGATCTGATTCCATTTACTGAGACTCTCTCACTGAAAGGAGAGAAGCTCATCACGGGTGCTTTGCCCCTCACCACCAATCTGCCTCCAGTAGGGTGGCGGTCCTCATAGCGGTTCACAGTCACAAGCAAGTAGTATAAAAACTCCACATTTCCATCCTGAGCAATTTCAATTTAATTTCCCAAAGGAAAGCTACAAGTTGAAATAACGCTGTTCCTGGACAGAAATTAAGATATATACCAGAAGCTGGTAGAAGCTTAAGTCTGCTTTACCAGCACTGGTGAAGCAGAAATAGGCAGGCAGAGCTTTGTGTCAAAATTTTCAGTTAAAAAAGTCATATCCTCAGCTCTACCAACATGGTGAATTTCCTCATCATACCATTTGTGGGAGCATAACTATCAGCACAGACAAAGCATACATCCTACTGCTGGCATTTCCCTACCATAGGCTGCACTTGTTTTGTGAGACTCCTGGACAGGGTTTAATTACGATTAGAAGCCATGATCATAGAATGGTCCCATGGGCAGGAACACCTCCCACTAGACCAGGTTGCTCAGAGCCCCATCCAGCCTGGCCCTGAACACTGCCAGGGAGGGGGCATCCACAGCCTCTCTGGACAGCCTGTTCCAGTGCCTCACCACCCTCACAGGAAAGAATTTCTTCCCAATATCTAGCCTAAATCTCCCCTCTTCCAGTTTTTGGCCATTACCCCTCGTCCTATCGCTCCATGCCCATCTAAAGAGTCCCTCCCCAGCTCTCCTGTAGGCCCCCTTCAGGTACTGCAAGGCCGCTATCAGGTCCCCCCAGAGCCTTCTCTTCTCCAGGCTGAACAATCCCAAATCAGTTGCTCTTCCCTTATCCACTGATGCTGCTACTCCATCATAAAAGGCCACCAAGTTTGTCAGGCACAATGTGCCCTTGGTGAAGCCATGCTGGTTGCCACCAATCACCTCATCTTCATTATCCATGTGCCTTCGTAGGGCCTTCAGGAGGATCTGCTCCATGATCTTGCCAGGCACGGAGGTGAGACTGACTGGCCTGTAGTTTGCTGCATCTTCCTTTTTCCCTTTTTGAAAATGGGGGTGATGTTTCCCCTTTTCCGGTCAGTGGGAACTTCACCAGACTGCCATGACCTTTCAAATATGATGGGCAGTGGCTTGGCAACTTCATCTGCCAGTTCCCTCAGGACCCGTGGATGAATCCCATCGGGTCTCATTGACTGGTGATATTGAAAGATCATTAATTCTTGATCTACAATGATCATTTTGCTGACCTTCACATTGCTTTGCATTTTAACTACTTAAACCTGTAACAGAACTTTACATCCTGACTAGCTATTTCTGCGATTCAACAGATTAAGAGTCAATGACAAGGACCTCAAGCTTCACAGTCACTTCAAGACAACATTTTCTAATGCCCATGGTAAAATACTCTCCTGCAACATCTGACTACTCTTTAAATTTTATTCACATAATTATTTTAATTTGGTTATTTACGTTGCAGTTTGAATCATGCTTTGTAAATAAGTAATATATTTTGCTAGAGCAGACACGCTATGTTTTGTTTTCTAGCTTTTTCCAACTTTTTTATTCTTTTCTCCTAACATATACAAATATGTATTTGTACATATAGGTGTATTTTTAATTAGCAATTCTGCATTTATCTAGGTTCTCACTCCAAGGAAGTCCACACAAGAAAAAAAAAGTGAAAGAAACTCATCCTAAGTTATTTCCCAGCATTATTTGAATTGTATTTTCTAAATCAGAAAATTAATTCCATTATGCTATTCAAACAATGCTGAGGATCAGTGCCCTCACAAACAGCACGTATGACAACACTGAAATTTAACTACACTGGTAGTTTTATTTTAATCTTATGCTATTAGCATTATTTCTGCTCTATCATCTAGTTGTTGGAGCACTGGCCATTAAAAGACTTTATTCAGAAGTAGTATGCCAGGATAAACAACTCTGAAGGGTGATCTCAGCATCATTTCTCTGAATGTCACTCACAATTAAAAAGCAAATTTGCAGTGTCATACTTTTGAACCTAAGAAACCAAACCTGTGTTACAAATCACCTCATACTATTAGGTAAATACCTAAAAAAAAAAACAATATACAAGAGGATGACTTACCTTTTTCATAGGCAGGTGTATTCTCTTGCAGCAGTCTGCTAAGCTGGAACCCGTTTAAGTGCAAGTAACGCAGTTTTTCTCTCATCGTCTTGCCTCCCACAACTGGTAATATAATGTTCCCAACGCTGTTTCTTGAAATTGGTAGACCAAGACCTACTGCCAGTGTACTAGCCAAATCAGTTTGCTGCACAAGTTGAGGTTGGGTTAGAGGACCTAGAATCAACAAGAAGAGAAAAGACAAACAAGAACCAAACCAAAACAAAGTATTCCAATTACAGGCTCATTCTGTTTCCGTAGGAAGAGCTGGCCAACCTCTTTAAGCTTGAAGCATGTTCACTGGTGTTAGAACAACTATTTCAAGTGATCTACAGAGTGAGCCTTTATGTTGTAAAGCCAAAATTTATTCAATTCTCAGCAAATGTCACTCTTCAAGGCTAGCAATTACTGTATAACATTCATGATTTGTTTACAAGTACAAATATGGAAAGAGATTGTCCAGGTGACTACCATAGTGATATCAGGTCTGAGTTTAAATTCTGAGAGGGTTTGATGACTTTTGCATTAGAAACAACAGAAAGCACTATAGTAGACTGATTTTATGCATGAATGAAAAATGAGAAACTGATATAATGCTGGCAGTATTCTAGATGCTTCTTGATATTAATTAAATCTTTAGCTGTTGGCATATTATGTTGCTAGGCAAACAGAATCAGAGGTCAGGTAAAGGAACATTGAAGCCTAAATCCTGGAGCTCCATGCAGGAAAACCCAGTGACTCGAAAGGGTTCTGCACAGAATCTCATTATCTGACTGCAGTTTTCAGGATTAGCCTTCAGTTTCACAGATTTCCATACACGTGAGAGATTTTATTAATGCAAGTTAACTGTTTGAGGTTGCAGTGCCAGTTGTTTCTTCTTGCACCTTACTAGTTACATAACCGTTTTTTACCATGCATTTACTTAGTCCTCTTTGCAAACATAGGCATTGAGTATTTGAAAAATATATATATATATTGTGTTTATTATTCTCAAGGCTCCCTTTAAGAGCATTAGACGTTCATCTCTCGTTTCTCACCTACTTGTGATTAATCCTATACTTGTTTAGAATGCCATCTATAATCCCTAAATCCTCTTTGCATAAGTGCCTGTATGTCAGCAGTTTTCAGATTTCATCTTTAAAGGCAAGTTTTTAACTAGATAAAAAAAAAACTCAGCTACCAAATACATTCAGTCAATCATGGGTGACACAGCTCTGCAGAAGGCTACAAAAGTAATATTCCGACCACACGCCTAACACAAAAGCCCACAGGATTACTATTTTGAGGTCTACCACATTAAGCACAATACATTCCTTCTACAATAGAATCATAAGGAGCAATCACTAGAATTTTGACTACTATAGCAATGAGAAGCATGCTGTTAAGATACTAAAAAATCATAGTCTTGCTCCCAAAAGACTGTTGTCTGGCTATATTTCATAGTACTGTAAGAACTGCATGTTCAGATTAAATGTAACAAACTAATCCTGAACAAAAAGAGATTCCATTTACAGAATCAACACTTGTTGCTCAGATGTCAACACATACCACTGACTTTTATAAAGCAAAAACTTAATCTGAGAGCTTTGGTCAGCTCCTGACTTTGTTTTGGTTTTATATCTGAAGAGTTCAAGGACTCCTCAAACAATCCTTTCTACTCCAGCTGGATACCATCTTTACAAATGATGGACAGATAAATGCACTTTCACTGTGCTGCAGGAACCTCCAGCAAAATAAACAAGGCAAGGTTTGGCAAGCAGGCAATCAGACGGAAACGGACTACAGGCAAAATGAAAGGCAGGGGAAAGCATTATTCTGAAATGAATTTTCACTCCTATAACTACACGTCACTGATTCACTCAGTTTATTTCAGCAAGATATTTTAAGTTACACACACTACCGTACTATTCCCTTCTTTCCTCTTATCTTAAGCTGCACTACACAAAAGCAGAAAGTGAGCTTTAGAAGCAGACAAGCTCACATTAATGATTTAAAATGAACTGTCTGGCCAACACAGGAAATACACTCATGTTCGATATTCTTTCCTTAGATACTTAGCAATCAATGGTCCTGTTTTTGTCTGCCATAGTCTCCCTCCTTTTAATAAGAGCAATTCTTCCTCTTTCCTGTTATTCTCCACATGAGAAAATGTCATTTATTCTTCTATCCTGGCAGTCTGAGATGGAAGAATGGGGGCCAGGATTGCTCAAGGAATCCTTGAACTTTTCAGATATAAAAACAAAACAAAATCGAGATGCTGACCAAAGCTCTCAGATAAGCTTTCGCTTTATAAAAGTCACCAGTGTATGTTGACATCCAGGCCACAAGACTCTTGATTCTCTAAATTCCAGGAAAGACAAAAGTTAAAACTCACTTCTTTAGTATTTTAGGATTTTAGTACTAATCCTATCCATTTACCAGTAGCCCATGATCCAGACAACAACAGATCTCATTAGCTCTGAACAGTGAAGTAGGACAGCGGTGCAGGAGGTTGCAATCTGAGAAGTATCTAGTTCTGTGTGTGGTTGCACAGCCTAAGTCACACATTCAGAATGAGACAGGTGAAAACTCCAGCTAAACAACATACAAATCACAGAGGATGTGTGGTATCTTGCCAGATAAGTGTAGAATGAATTGTCAGCTGAAGTTCAGCACCAGCAGGATGATAGCATGATACAAACAAAGGAAGAACTCTAAAGTTAATGTAAATTAAAGACAGAAACGTGTTCTAAAAAAGGTATTTTACTAAATCAAGGTCTGTTAGATCCCTACCACTTCTTTTTTCAAAAGCAGAGCTGATAAACAGCAGCGGTGTGTGCACTTCACCTTCTGAAGAACCACCATGACTGCCTGTTTCAGACATCCCATGATCCCCACAAACAACCAGCAAACTGGGCAGAGAAGCCTCTCCTTCCTGCAAGCAACAGAAATAAATGTAATTTAGTGTATGAAAAATATGTACATATACAATACCCCATCGTCTTTAACACTTTCATGTGGGAATACTTATTTAAATACAAGTTTCAAAGCTGGTTGTCAACACCCAGAGCAGATTACCAAGAAACGACTGCAGCTAAGCACTAAGCAACACTATTCCTTTTTTAAAAAAGTTAAGGCATACATATGTATCACTGCATAACAAACACTACAAAAAAAAAAGGTTTTGAAACAAAAATTAAGAATAAACACAACCCATTTACAGAGCCAGAAAAACCTGACTTTGTGAGAATAATCAGCAGTAAAGCAGTCACAAAGAAAGCAGAGCTGTTCCCCCACAGCTGAAGACTGTCTTCAGCTTCAATGAGATTTTAATAACATATCAATTATAACTACTAATATTGAAAATATCAATATAAATTTATATAGCATAAATTTAATATAAAAATTAATCAAGTGTGTTAAATGCTAATATAAATGTATGTAATCTATTTTATAAATCTTACTGTAAGCAATATGTTAAAGAAAATTTGAGTAGGGTCAAAGGAAATAAGTTAGTAAAAGCGAACAGAATATTAATCCTATGCTTCCATTTTAGATTGTGAGTTTTAAACAGTCTGGAGAAATGATAGAAGAAGGTTAAATTCAAATTTCCTCTCCAATCTTTCAAGTCATTTTGGGGTAGAAAACCACGATGTCTGACATGAAATCGTGTCTACTTTTTTTTAAAGCAGAGAAACAGAAGCATAAGTGTGGCCTGTCCAGCAGTCTTGAGCTATCAAATCAAAGACAAAAACATTGTTCATAACGAAAGAGCTTTTCATCATCTCCAGCACCTGTTTCTCCAAAAGAAAATTGCTTTTATTATTTTCCATATTCTAAAACTGGGATGAAGCCTTGCAGATATTTGGCAAAAGCATTATACACAAATGAATTGTGCCAAAACATGACTGCAACATACATGAGGCTATAACCTGCACAAGCAGGATTTTAACCTCTCATTTGGTACTACCCATTCGTATAAAGTCTGCTTTGTAGTCCTAGGGGACAGCGCACACCAGATACGTTAAATAGTCCTTGCAGTCAAGGCCATGNGCCAAAAAAAAAAAAAAAAAAAAAAAAAAAAAAAGCTTTAGGCCACTTGAAATTAGGATGCAGGGATGCGGTACTTCAACATCCAGACTGTTTAGACAAGTGGCATCCTCTCTACCCAAATCTAAACACAGATTCAGATTTGATAATTCAATGCCCTATGTTTAGCATAAGAAAAATGCTGCCTACAACCTCCACTTCTATTTGAAACTTTTCAATATCTGAGAATTAGGTATACCTTCATAATTACAAATATGAGACATAGCTACTTACACCCATTACTGCTTCTCCTGAAATTCATCACTAAAATGCACGTCAGCTACTGCTTTAACTCATGAGCAGTAAGAGACTTTTAGCTCGCATTCCTCCCCTCTTC
>VXAV01004029.1:113339-126536 GCA_013399715.1 Alectura lathami
GAAAGGAAAGGAAAGGAAAGGAAAGGAAAGGAAAGGAAAGGAAAGGAAAGGAAAGGAAAGGAAAGGAAAGGAAAGGAAAGGAAAGGAAAGGAAAGGAAAAAGCTAAAAACAAAGAAAAAGATGAAGTTTCTGTATAGCCCTTAATAAAATTTGTTTTCCATTCCCTGAATGCCTCTGCTAATAGCACAGGCATCTGAGTGTTCTCTTCTGTTGAAACAGAAGTCTTCCATTACCCGCTCCACTTAAACTGCATCAAACAACTGTGAGTTTAATTACAAGCGCACCCAGAACACCAAAACAACACAGTGTAATAGCTACTGATTGCAGGGGTGCAAAAGATTTTCCCCCGTTTTTGTGTTTTGTGTGTTTTTTACTTGTTGTAGTAATTAAAGTAAGCCCTCAAAATTCAGACTGTTACAACTCTAAATCTTATCACAACAAAGAAGTGCTTATGACAGATTACATATATATATTTTTTCCAGTGAAATGGCTCAGTACAGCATATGCAGAGGGCAACCCCTCAGTCACTGAAACCATCCCTTTCCTACCATATTATATCATGTCTTCCATAAACCTGTCACACTCCTTCCTCCTGTTATTTGGGTTTCTTAGACTGTTTGAAAAAGACGATGTGCAGTTGCTAGAAAGCAATGATTTCCACCCTCAACATATTGGTTATTCCTTGTTCATGTGCCAGCACTGTGTGTCATCCAGCTCGGCTCATCTCACTCCCAGCTGTTTTTCCTTCCCTCTGCACTGATTCCTTTGTAGAGGACACTGTCACTGCACATTGTGCTGCACCTGCCACGATCATGATTTGTCACACTGAGCCTCATCTGATGTTGCAAGTGACGCAGCATTACACATAGGGTTTCATAGGAGGGCTCAATAAATGACCCTCTCCTCTGCTGGCAACGGCTGTGACATAGATGAAGAGCTTCTTCACACCTGTGCCTGATCCCCTTGTCGTTGGCATGGTCACACTCCTTTTGTTTCTCCTGCATCATCTGTGCTGCATTTCCAGGTGACTGCAAGAATTCCTGCTGCTGGTTCTCAAGAGGGTAACCTTACCACTTTAAGTTACTGAAACCCATACTGCATTGTCACTCTCATCTTTTCAAATAATTTGGTTATAATTCTTTTGCAAAAATAACTAATAAAAAGGCAATTGAATAGGCTATCATGGTCAGCACCCACCACCACTTTCTCCTCTCCTTCAGAACCAGGTGATTTTCAGCATTTTAAACCAGGTAACAGTAAGTCTGTCTTCCTCATTTTTGTTGTTTTAACATCATTTGCATTCAAAACTTCACCACTTCCTTTACTAGATGGGGGGAAAAAATAAAAGTAAAGAAAGGGGAAGAAACACAAACACCCTTCATAGTAGAAGTATGGAAATTGAGAATCACAAAGAAAGGTATCAGATGGCATCAGCTCTAGGATATCCCATCTATCCAGGTATACTTACCTCTTGCTGTTAGCTTCTTGCTGCCTGCAATAATTGAGGAATATTCATGGTGAGAGAGAGGAAGATTTCTCATGGGAAAAAGTGGTTTGGGTAGAGTAGAACATATTAAGCACTGATACTTGCAAAGAGTGAAGACATTTCCATGGGTGAGACTCCAAAAACAGCAGTGAATTATCAAGTCAGACACCAAGACCTAGTTCCTAGGAAGCAGCCTTTCTTTTATATGCAAGAATTCAGCAGTTCTTCAAAGAATGTACACTGCCTATAAACTTTATTTTTTTTTTAAAGGGCAAACAAGAAAAAACAATATAAAAAATGACCAAACAGTGCCATCTGGGGACAGCTGCTGTAGGAGTACAATAAGAAAAAGACAATAAAGTTAACCAAGACCAGCTTTTCCCACTCCAAATGAGCACAACTTTGTTCTGTGGGAGGTTTCAGTTGATTTGCGTGGGGCCAGTCTTGGAGTTAGGTACGGACTGGAGCACACAGCCGAATAAACAGCCAGAACGACTGCAGGAAAGGCACACCGATGTGCCTCTGCATGCAAAACAGTATTCAGCAGCAGCTCTATTGCATATTCTCAACACAAAAAAAAAAAAAAAAAATTCATTTGAAGTTTGTAGGAAGGAGGAGAAGTCAAGGGAAAGACAGCATGGCACAGCACCAAAGAAGAAACTTTCAGGTTTTTCCATTTTAATATGCTACTGAACAGGAGTTTATTTTACAAGGTCTCCAGAGAACAGTGTTCCTACATTCAAACTAAATATTTTAAAATAAGTCCATGAGATTTTGCTTAAGGACTGCATTGAGATGGCAGCAGCTGACAGGTACCTGCACATACTGAAAAAAGTAAGTGTCTGAGGAAAAGCAGATTCTGCTAGAAATCCTGCATTCTTTTACCACTGCTGGGAGAAGCTGCAATGAAAGTTGTCCATTTCTTGCACAAGGCCCTGCCATCTAGTTGTTTATACAGGCAGCGACTGTATGCTTGTTTTCCAGGCTGGCACAGCTGGTATGGGTGGAAGCAGAGATTTTTAGAACTGGCGTGGGACAAAGAACTCAGCGGTGCCATGAGCCAGCTGGAGAGCCCATTGCTGACATGGCAAGAGCGCAACCTGACTGCTGCCCAGGGAACCACGGGGGAGACGTGAAGGCTGCTCAGCAGAGCGCAGAGATCTAGAGATGGGCCAGATCTGCTGAGCTCATATGCAAACGAAAGCAGAGTGGCTACTGTTGTTCTGAATGGGTTTTCTGTAAAAAAAGAAACAGAAAAGTAGCGAAGGCAATCTTTTGGGGGACTTTGATTTTTCTGAGAGAGTATAAGTATTCTGTTAAGACTTTCAGCCTAACCTAGATCACAGAGAAAAGAGGAACTGGAGGATATGGTCTTCAGTAAGAAGCTGTAGAAGTAGTGCTGGCTTTTTTTGTTTGATTTCCTCTCCAGTAGTTCAAACTGACTACAAGATGGAGAACCAGGCTAGACTGCGTAAAACCAACAACGAAACTAGGCTGCATCTGAAGTTTGTGCGATGTCTGGCTACCCATCTGTGGTATTTTAACATCTTCAAGCTGTCAAAAAGTTCAGTACAAGTATTCCCTTCTGTTATATTTATAGAATTTATATCACATGTTATTTATTCTGTTTAATATTTATATTGCGTTCATTTCCGTTCACCTGCTGCACTACACAGTTTGTTTTGCGTACATGACTTCTAATTTCAGTTCCTTTGAAATACCTGCCTTCTAATGAGCTAAAACCTGGAGTCAGTTCTCATCTAGAGACCGGGAATGAGAAACCTGCTTAAAAAACAGCTCAAGGTCTGTCACCTTCTCACACTGCCTGACATTCAGGATCATTACAGAGCTGATGTTATGTCGCTGGGTCTGGAGGGAAACACAAGGCAGAATAAAACATCCAAACGTTACTGCTGGAGTGAACCCTGTCTTTAAGCTTGCTTTGCCTCATCCCTGGCTCTGACCTATGCTTTCCTGTGCATACGTCTGCTAGTTCCTTTTCTGGGCTCCTACAGCAGGCTAGAGTCTCTCGCCATGCAGCCTCTACTGCCTTCCAGCATCCACAAACCTGCAGACAACAGCTCCCCACGTGCTGCCACCCTTAGCGCAGCAGCCACTGGCTTTTGTTTTGGACCATTGGCTGCACACAGACCAAGGATTTGGAGAAGGTAAGAAAGTACAATGTTCAGACTGACACACAGGCAGTTGCAGCTGCCACCACAATTTTGGCACAAAGATCAAATACTGTATTTTCTCCGAGAAGCAATATTATTTTCCTCATTTGATGCCAGCCTTTGACCTACCTGAGCACCTCCTCCTTCTTGAGGAGGTGCAGCTTTTCTTCTGCTGCTCCACCTCCCCAGTCACTCTGAACAAACGAATGTCAGCCACATCTGCACACAATGGTTCGGCTGTCTGTCCTGTGAGGTCACACAGGCCATGGCTCACTCCTGGAGACATCATGAGCCTTACTGGGGATGGGATGGCATTTTGTTAGAACAAGAACTACACCACCTGCTTTTGAGGAAAACTCATCCCCAGTGAGATGGAAGTAAGGGAATGGTAAGTGAACTCTCTCTTGCTGGCTGCACTTTCCAAGCAGGGCTAAATTTTGTGTGTACCTTCCCGGCATGTGGTACATCTGCCCAGCTGCAGCCAGAGCCCCCTCGGTCCTTGTGGGCAGTTTCTCACTGTGTTCTTGCGAAGGCTGAGCTGTGGGCCTGCTCACATCTGCCCTCAGCCCACATCTGAGCCTCCTGTGCCCTCAGCATCTCTCCTGGGGCAGTTTGCCTTTCCTCCCAGCAGATACAGGGGATTTGAGGACCTGTGCCATTTTCGCACTGACAGCATCACACATACAGAGAGTAAGTGCCCTACCAGTGCTGAAATGAAGCAATTTTTGGGAGCTACTACAGCTGCAGTGGTAAGGCAGACATTTATTTTCAGAAGTCAATGGCTAGCCACCATGTATATATATATGGTTTCTCCTTGCTCTGTCCTGTATTGCTTGTGATTAGATGACATCTATTAAGGTAACTTGGCTTTGTGATTTTTTATTTAAAGGTTATTTTTGCCTTTATCTGCCACCTGTCCCATGTGAAAAGCTGTGTTCTGGACATGAGCATTGCTTTTAAACTCCTAAGACACTGTGAGTCTGCTGAGAAACTGCTGTGTCTCACAGCTCTGTAGCTCTGTAGCTCGTCTTCATCTCCACCTCCTCAGCTCCTTGTAAGGAAAGGCAAAGGCAAAGAGCCTGTGAGGCTGTCAAGGTGGGATCCATCAGTGCTGGTCAGTTTTTAAGTACAATCACTTAAGAGCAGGAGTAGGCAATTCCAAAGGGTCGGAAGTCATGCAGGTGGAGCAGACGGTCAGCTTGGCTGAGCAGGGATCTTATTGTGGATCTAAGGTAGAAGAAGAAAGTGTATGGCCAATGGAAGTGAGGTTGGGTGACAAGGGAGGCCTGCAGAGGTGCTGCTTGCTATTGTAGGGAGAAAATTCATGTGGTCAAAGCTCAGTTAGAGTGGAAGCTAGCCAGTACTGTGGGAGATAAAAATGGCTTTTTAAAATATGTTAGCAGCAAACAAAGGACCAGAGATAGCATTGGTCTGTTACTTGACAAGGCCGATCACCTCACAGACAGGGACACAGACAAAGCAGAGGCAGTTAATGCCTTCTTCACCTCTTTCGTTAAAACCAGTGATGGGCTCTAAGACACCTGGAGCCCTGAGTTGGAGGACCACGACCGTAGTAATGACAAACTCCCAGTCAAGCCTGAAACTATGCAGGATTTGTTGCTTCAGCCGGATGCGTGTAAGTCTATGGGGCTAATGGGATTCATCTCACAGTCCTCAAAGAGCTGGCTGATTTCATTGCAACAGCTCTCTTTATGATTTTTCAGTGGTCTTGGGAAGATGGAGAGGTCCCAATTGACTGGAAGCTGGTAAGCATTGTCCTGGTTTTAAAGTATGGCAAGAAAGAAGACCCTATTGATTTCAGGCCTGTCAGTCTCACTTTAGTGCGTGGCAAAATTATGGAGAAGATTATTCTGGGAATTACTGAAAAACACCTGAAAGACAATGCAATCATTAGTTACAGCCAACATGGGTTCACGAGGAGAAAGTCCTGTTTAATGAACTTAATTTCCTTTTATGACAAGATTAATCATCAAGCTGACTGGGGAAGACAGTTGACGTAATCTTTTTGGATTTCAGCAAAACTCTCAGTACTGTTTCTCACAGTATCTTTCTGGACAAAATGTCCAGCATACAGCTAGACAGCAACATAATGTGATGGGTGAACAATTGGCTGATGGGTTAGAATCAAAGAGTAAATACAGTTACATCAGGCTGGTGGCCAGTCACTAGTGGGTTCCTCAGGGCTTCATTTTATGGATAGTTCTCTTTAATGCTTTCATCGGTTATTTGGATACAGAACTTCACGGTATATTAAATAAGTTTGTGGAATACACTAAACTGAGAGGAGCTGTTGACTCAAGCATAGAGAGGCCCTGCAGAGAAATTTTGACAATTTAGAGGGTTGGGCAATCACCAACCATACGAACTCTAACAACAAGAAGTGCCAGATTCTGCACCTGGGTTGAGGCAGCCCTGGCTGTATGTACAGACTGGTGAATGAGAGGCTGGAGAGTAGCCCCATGGAAAGCGATCTGGAGGTTCTGGCTGAAGGCAAGTTGAACGTGAGCCAGCAGTGTGCCCTGGCAGCCCCAAGGGCCAACCGTGCCCTGGGGTGCACCAGGCCCAGCACTGCCAGCCGGGCGAGGGCAGGGATTGTCCCGCTGTGCTCTGCCTGGTGCAGCCTCGCCTCCAGCACTGGGTGGAGGGTTGGGTGCCACAATAGGAGAAGAACATAAAACTATTAGAGAGCATCCAGAGGAGGGCTACAGAGCTGGGGAAGGATCTGGAGGGCAAGATGTATGAGGAGCAGCTGAGGTCCCTTGGTCTGTTCAGCCCAGAGCAGAGCAGGCTGAGGGGAGGCCTCATGGCTGCCTACAGCTCCCTCACAGGAGAGCGGAGGGGCAGGCGCTGAGCTCTGCTCTCTGGGGACAGCGACAGGACTCAAGGGAACGGCATGGAGCTGCGTCAGGGGAGGGTCAGGCTGGGGGTGAGGAAAAGGTTCTGCCCCAGGGGGCAGTGGGCATGGAACAGGCTCCCCAGGGCAGTGGGCATGGCCCCGAGCTGCCGGAGCTCAAGGAGCATTTGGACACCGCTCTCAGACACAGGGTTTGGGTTTGGGTGGTGTGGTGTGGGGCCAGGAGCTGGGCTCAGTGATCATTATTCAATTCAGGGTATTCTATGGTTCTATAATTCTAGCAGTGGTGAGAAACATCATGCCTTAGGCTGGCCAAAGGAAACAGCCTCCCATTGTTATCTGGTTGATGTAAAGCAATCTACATCCCTGGGTCAAACACTCCTTATCAGAGAGGAAGAGAAAGCAGCGTGTTTCCCCTGGGGCTTTTATTCCACCAGCCTGAAGAAAAGCACTCCAGCAGGAGCCAGTTCCCAGCAGTGGAGGGGCAGGGCTGCACACCTCCGTGAGAGAAATGCTGTTCTGCAGTGCTCATTAGAATGAAACTCAATGCTGACTAGCTTCCCTTCTCCTCAGCTGAGCTGGATTGAGGTGTGAATCACACAGGAACGGCGCACAGCTGAACTTCTCTGAAAAGGGTAGAAGCCCGCTTACACAATCCAAGGTCCATCAGCTCCTGTTTGGTATAGGGTGAGACCTGGAGAGCCACAGCTCCAGTAACAGTGCTGGTGATGCAGCACTGCACAGAGGTGAGTGGTGATTAGGCCCAAACTGAGCAGTAGCCAGGAGGCATGCAGCCAGCATGCCTCGTCTCAGGTACGAGAAGGAAGTAGTGACATCCCCTTTGGGAGCTGCTGAGATTTCAAGTCAAATATTGTCAAAAAACTCCCCAGCAGCCAAAGTTACTGGGTGGAAAACACTGGAACTGCATCACTAATAGAATAGAGGACAGAGATTGCACAGGTAGCAGTATCAGAAATACCAACTGTGCACATGGATTTGGCAAAACTGGAACCAGTGGAGAAGCAGGAGTTAAGAAAGAATTGTTTTATCTGGAAGGATATTAAGCTTGGAAAGGGGAGAACAAGGGCAGAAAAAAGGAGGATCCAGAAACAGGAGTACTATGGTATGTAGTTGAGACTGTCCGAGGACAACAGCCATGCAGCCCTGCACCTGAACAAATGGCCTGGTGCAGAGAAATAAACCAAATATTTTCCCTGTCCATATCACATGTGACTGACTACATCCAGGAGGATGAGGAGCAGAGCAGGCAGCAGAACCAACAGCCTCAATATCTGCCTAACACCTACCAGGTTCCTAATGTTATAGCCTTAAACCTCCACTTTTTCCTGTAGGCATCTGCATATGAGGGTAAGCATGCTAGCTCCTTATCAGCTTCAAATCCATGTGCAGGGAAGCAGGGAGAACTTCACTGTGTGAGATGCTCTGCAAAGAGCTCTATTTAGGTTGAATGTGTCAAACATTTTAAAGACAGAAAACCATTCCTCTCGTGTGAAACTTCAAAATGAAGTTCTGAAAAGGGATTTGAAAAAAACATTCACCTTTTGAACTCCGCAGGCAAGCTGAAACACAAAGACAGAGAGAAGAGGTTTGCTTGCATTAACCACAAGGAGCGGATGACCAAAAGGAAACCTGAAGTCAAAGGCATTTTCTGAGAGAGGAGACTGGAGTGGATCAAAATGAAAACTGAAGTGTTAGCAGCTGTTAAGTACTTCTTTAAGTTGCCTTCAAATGTTCCTATTTTCATACACAGTTAGCCCCACTAGAGCAGTAAGAGCTGCCTGAAGACCCCTTAAAGTAATCATTGCTCGTGGAAAATTTCCTTCTTGTTGCGGTTTCTCCCATAATATTTCTCTCCCAGTAGGTGATCATTTCAGTCAGTGGGAGGGAACATCTGCACACATCTGGCTCAATTAAAGTGCCTTGTTGTGAATGCATAACCCATCATTTTCTGTTCATCTTGTTGTATTTTCCACTTTTGTCTGAAATAAGTGCACACTTGGAAATGCTAATCATTTCATGAGCCATCTAACATCAGACATAATACATCTTGTTATTGTTAGGCAGAACCCATACTCTTACTTTTTTTGTTCACCAATAGCAATGAAGGGCTGCTCGCTTTGTCTCATTTCACAGCCACTAAAGCCCTGCTTGCAGTAAAACAGGCGATGCAGCAGGACACATGCCACACATATTCCAACCAGTCTGTTAGCAAATTAAGTCTCTCTAAGGGCAGTCAGACAACACGGGGAGAAAAACAGTGCTGCGTGTAAATGGAGAACAGAGGCACTGCCAGCCAGATGCCACCACTGAGACCTTGCAGGCTGGCGGCTGCATCATCCCAGGGCTCTGCATTGTTATTAGTAGAACACAATACACCACACCAATACACAAAGCAGGGCTCTAGAGCACTTAGGTAAAACCTGATCTGGGGCCAAACGGCTCTGAGCAATGTTCACGCAGGGAGCGGGAGGGGAGGGACCAGTCTGCACAGATGCAGGAGGCAGAGCCATGTCCTGCATAAGGGCATGCAGATTTAAGAGAAGTACAACTTAGGACCATAAGAAGAACATTGCCATCCACTTAGCAGCTGTGACAGGAGGAGATGCAGAGGCAGTGATCACCTCCCTCTCCAGGACATTCAGCCAGGATCTGCAGGACTGACAGCAGCGATGGGCTGGTTCCTTTGCTCTGCCTAACACAGAGGGAAGAACCAGGAGCAGGCAGGCACCCACCTGCTGAGGGCTGGCTGAAGGCACCTGATCCTTTTCACTCAGGCTCTTGCCTCAGCGAGTACCCAGCACCTCAGGGCCACACTGCTCCTGCAGCAGCACCAGCAAGTCCTCGAGCAAACTGCTGCAAACCATGCTGACTGGAGAGATGCTGAGCCTGCCCTGTTTCGGATGTGAGTGCTGACCCCACAGCAGCAGTAGCGGCACTGGCTGTGCACAGAGGCGTTTCTGCACCACCAGCACCGGTCTGCACAGCCACAGCCACGCAGGCTCCTGCAATGCCCCATGGTTTAACCAGCCAACTGCAACTCCTGCAGCACAGGATGTGCCTAGTCCTGGTGACTCTGCAAATGATGCTTGCAAGGAGAGGGAAGAGGAGAGCTCATGCCACCTCATCCTCAGTTCTCCTGGGGCTGAAAGGTCCATTTTGGCATACCTGAAAATAGGAAAAACGCTAAGTGGATGTGTTATTTGCTAGGGATCAGTTATGGAACGGAGTAAACAGCTGATCTCCTACTGAATTCATTTCTTTATTATATAACCTATTAGAATACTATTCAGGCAACTCAGCTGTATCTTATTAGCCCTGCATATTTATTCTGCCCTTTAGCAAAGAGGAAAAGTGCAAAGCACAAGTTTCTGATTTAACTCTCCTGCTGGGAGGAGAGCCCATTGCTAATGCCTCAGAGACCCTCGCTCCCTCCCTCTCCTCGCACCTCCACCAGGGCTCAGCCACACTCGCAGCAGGTGAGCATTATGAGCATTAAAACAATGATTTACCATACTAGAGCTGAGGACTTGTCAGGTCTCGAACCTGTCTTTGCTTGATTTCAGCCGTACCTGCAACACAAGATATGCCACCTGCACCTCTGGCTTTCCCTAGGATCAGATATTGAAGTCCAACTTGTCCCATGTGTAACAGCAACACTGTCTTGTGGCCAGGGGCCTGCTCTGTGTCCTGCGGTTTTGAGCTTCTTTTCATTGCACTACTGCCCAATTTCTTTAGCTTAAAGTTTTGTTAAGCTTGTGCACTTGTGGACGAAGCATAACCTATTAGCAAGCATGGGACTGAAACATGCAAAGGAAATCCTAAATGTACCAGAGAACAAGAAGGAAGAAATTACCCACCATCAACACCGCATTTCTCCTGGCAAAGTACACAGGACACCAATGAGCAATGCAGAGCAAGAGCTAAAGCAAGATGTTGGTGAGGTCTCCAGTGTTGGAAGTGAAGCATCACTCTTCTGGGGGTAAGCTGTCACTCAGAAGCCTTAGCTCCTTTTGTTTCTTCCTTCTCTTACTGGAGAAGCAGCTGAGAAGAAAAGCCATGCCCACAGGTGAAGCCAGGGTGCACCCGGGCTCAAAGAAGGACTGCAGCAGTGCTGCTGGCATGACGACTGCCCCTGGTGCCCTCCATCAGGCTTCCTCTCGGTCACATGCAACATCTCTGTGATGGCTTCAGGAGATCTTCATTTGTGAGGCCTCGGCTGTTTCTGAGAGAAAGGCTTTGCTCTTGTTGAACTCTGGCAGCGGTGGGCCTGGTGCTGGACACAGGCAGGAGCAGCAGGTGGGTGCCTGCCTTTTCCTGCACGTGGTCCAGTGGGGACCAGCAGAAGTGGTACCACTTGCACAGTGAAGGGATGCAAAGGCCTCCCCCCACCCCAGTTTTCTGTTTCAGATTCCTGGATGTGACACAGTCTTTTACCAAATCCTTCCTTGCATGCTTCTGAACAAATAACGAATACACGTGCTAGGAAAGAAAAAAAAAAAAAGCCTTTGGGATATGCATTTGCATGTCAGTCTATCTCCAGTGAAGAATAAGAAGTATTAAATACCATTATGGATCATAGCAACAGATTTTTCCAGCCGAAGTTCATCTTCCAGCAGATGCTGATCTTCCAGCATGGGGAGTAATCTTCTAACACTATTTGCATAGCACTGAAATTAAAGAAGAGCATTTATCATTTCTCAGCAGAAGCAGCTACATTACACTTGACAGCAACAGAATTAGGAGTTGAAGCTCATCTAATTTTATTTACCGTACACAAGATTTCTGATCATATTAATGATGCGGTTTCTAACCATCCCGCCAGGTACATCTCAAACTTAGCTTTTCAGGCCTTGTTGGTGTCAGCTCCCTGTGAACTGCTGTAACTGAGACAGAATTTTACACCTTCTTGCATAAGAGCAAACACAGAAAAAAATTTCTTTCTAATTGGCATCTTTCTTCAGACAGGAAATTTGCCTGGTCAGAACTTAATTCAGCAGCTGAGTTTAAGTACTGCACGTGCTGATCAGGTGGCTTTTGTGGTGTTTGTGATGGGACACTGGGACAACAGCAGAAGATTGGTCTTTTCTATGAGAGCTTACAGTGCTTGCAGCTACCCGGGAAAAGGAGTTGCTCAACAGCCTCTCCGACGGCTCACACCCACTCACTGTGCTCTGGGAGCAGCCCATGACTCACCTTCTTATTCCTCTGGCCCTTGGCTTTCCTCTCCCGTTCTCAGTCCTCCCAGCTCAGGTGTGTGTCCCCCCACTCCCCTCTCTCTAACTCAGGTAGGACAGCCCTGAGGTAGGTGGCTCGCTCCCATTTCGGGCAGCTGGCCACACGTTGCCATAGGTGGCAGCCAGAGAGGGCACAGCCCACGAGCCGCTGGTGGGGAAGAGAGGCAGCAGCTGCCAGCTCCGAACCCCAGCTCCTGGGCCAGGGGCTCCCCGGCTGGGTGCCCCCACTGCTCCCCAGCCCCAGCTGCCTGCAGGGCCGCGGGGCTCCAGGCACCACCAGCTCTGCCAGCTCAGACAACCCGGAGCAGCTGCTCTGCTGCAGCATTCACGTACAGACGCGCGAACGCATCCAGCGTGATCAGCGAGACGCAGCTCTGCCTGCAAGGCGGCGTGCAGCACCGCTCGGAAGCGGCTACGCGCAAGCCCTGCTGCCAGCAGATGGCAATCGAGAAGTGGGGCTCCTCTGAGGACTGGCTCCGCCGGCCCTACGTCGCCGAGGCCAGCCCGGGGCAGTCACAGCCCCTCCTCCGGCTGTACAGCCTGGAGGGCAAGGGAAGGCCGAGGGGAGATGACTGCACTAGCAAAACAGACCAGGGTCCCTTTCTGTGCTCAACTTTGGTTCAGGTGTCTGCAGTCACAGGGGTCCCCAAACTCCTGGAGATGGCAACAACATCTGGAGTCGGCAAACATCTTCAGCTCAGATACACGACTGTGTAACAGGCTTGGACACAAACCTGTTGAGTCTCCAGCAGCAGCATACACCCTGCATTTGCCTCCATTTCACCACCATGTCTGCACTCAGCCCTGCCCTGCCCATGCAGTGGGCCGTGCACACCCCAGGACTTGGGCAATAAGCATCTGGTGCTTGGGACCATGCCATGTACAGCCCAACCACAGGGCACAGTAGAGCAAGTGGTCCTGGTCTGAATCATAGGATGGTTTGGGTTGGAAGGGACCTTACAGATCATCTAGTTCCAACCCCCCTGCCATGGGCAGGGACACCTCCCACCAGACCAGGTTGCTCAGAGCCCCATCCAGCCTGGCCTTGAACACTGCCAGGGAGGGGGCAGCCACAGCCTCTCTGGGCAACCTGTGCCAGTGTCTCACCACCCTCACAGGAAAGAATTGCTTCCTAACATCTAGCCTAAATCTCCCCTCTTCCAGTTTTTGGCCATTACCCCTCATCCTGTTGCTCCATGCCCTTCTAAAGAGTCCCTCCCCAGCTCTCCTGTAGGCCCCCTTCAGGTACTGGAGGGCTGCTATCAGGTTCCCCCAGAGCCTTCTCTTCTCCAGGCTGAACCACCCCAACTCTCTCAGCCTGCCTTCACAGGGGAGGTGCTCCAGCCCTCTGACCATCTTTGTGGCCCTCCTCTGGACCCCCTCCAACAGCTCGATGTCCTTCTTGTG
>VXAV01004029.1:126812-138062 GCA_013399715.1 Alectura lathami
TGGATGGCATCCCTTCCCTCTAGCATGTCAATGGCACCACACAGCTTGGTGTCATCTGCAAACTTGCTGAGGGTGCACTCAATCCCACTGTCCATGTCCCCAACAAAGATGTTGAACAGCACTGGTCCCTGTGCTGATCCCTGAGGGATGCTACTCTTTACAGGTCTCCATTTCGACTTTGAGCCATTGACCACAGCTCTCTGGGTGCGACCATCCAGCCAGTTCCTTATCCAGTGGTCTGAGTGGTCCATCCATCAAACCCCTGCTTGTCCAATTTAGTGACCAGGATGTATGGCAGGACAGTGTCAAACGCTTTGCACAAGTCCAGGTAGATGATGTCTGTTGCTCTTCCCATATCCACTGGTGCTGTTGCTCCATCACAAGAGGCCACCAAGTTTGTCAGGCACAATTTGCCCTTGGTGAAGCCAAGCTAGTTGCCACCAATCACCTCATCTTCATTATCCATGTGCCTTCGTAGGGCCTTCAGGAGGATCTGCTCCATGATCTTGCCAGGCACGGAGGTGAGACTGACTGGCCTGTAGTTTGCCGCATCTTCCTTTTTCCCTTTTTGAAAATGGGGGTGATGTTTCCCCTTTTCCGGTCAGTGGGAACTTCACCAGACTGCCATGACCTTTCAAATATGATGGAGAGTGGCTTGGCAACTTCATCTGCCAGTTCCCTCAGGACCCACAGATGGATCCCATCAGGACCCATGGACTTGTGCACCTTCAGGTTCTCTAGATGGTTTAGAACCTGAAGAGGTTTGAGGTAGTCTGAAGAGGTCCTCCTGAAAGGCATGTGTCCAGCTGCAGCCTTCTGACATAGCGCCTTCCTTCCGTGGGTGAAGATGTGGCCCGTCACAGAGAAGGAGAAACAGAGGTCTGCAAACATCCCCCAGCCTCACACACTGGTTCTAACCTCCCTGTAATGAACCTGCTGCCTTGCACATCTCTAGAGTGAGCCATAGCCGGGATCCAGGCAGAGCACGTGGGCGGCAGGGATGGAGGAGCTGTGAGGCATCACAGCTGCTTCCCACTGCAGGTTGACAGGTTTTGGTTCTGCTTTGCTGAAGATCAGTATTCCTGCGAGGTCTGGCAAATCTATTGCTTTAGAAACTCCAGAAGCCCAGGAAAAGCTGATGTCTTAGAACAGGAAGCAAAGACAACAGAGAAGGCTCAGAGCCAAACTCCTCATTAACAGCTATTAGGGAAGCTGGCAACTCCATTTAAAATTTTTGAACTTCATAGTGAAACTGACAGGACCAGGCTAGCAGATGGGAAGAGGAGCTGAGACAGCCAGGAGCTGACCCAATGGAAGAACTGAGCTCGAACATTAAGGTAGGGAACACTGAGCACTTCACAGTGTGCCCACATTAACAAGCATCAAGTCTCCAGCTAGCTCCTTAGTTGTTAGAGTGTTTCCACTCCACTTTCTAAGTTATTCTACAAAAACATTATTTCTCTTTCCAAAGCCATCAAGGTCTAGGCCTGTACTTGAAACCCATGTGTATGTCCTTCAGTTCGTTTCATGCAGTAGAAATAAAAAACAGGATTAACAGTTGCAATCTTAAACCTTTAAAGGGGCTTGTATTTTAAATTATCTTCTTGCACAAGCTGAATGAGCTGTCACTTCAGGTTTCATCATGTACGTTAAAAATCTGCTGCTGAATGTACTGCAGACTGTTTGAGAGGGAGGCAGCACACTGACAAAGCCATGTCCTGAGGGTGCGGCTTGCAGAGTGTTTTTGCTGTCTTGTTGCTCACCAAAAGCAAGCAGAGAAGTTCACTGGGTGATAACAGCCTTACTAAATGTGAGCCCCAAAGGCACAGCACAGAGATAACAATTCTCTGGACTGCGTAAGTATTACAGACCAGAGAAAGCCACAGCCACTCTTTTATTTGCACCCCAAGCTTTGTTTATGAGCAGAGAGCACCCCAGGGAGACAGTCAGCACTGTCTTAGGGATTACAAGAGACCAATCACAGCATCAGACAGGCTGAGCTTGGGAGAGACCTCTGGAGGTCACCTGGTCAACCCCCAGCTCCAGCAGGGACACCCAGAGCAGGGTGCCTAGGCAGGTTTTGGAGACCTCCGAGGAGGAGACCCCACAGGCTCTGGGCAGCCTGTGCCAGTGCTGTGTTACCAACACATCACAGAGGTGCTGCCTGGTGCTCAGGGGGAACCTCCTGTGCTCCAGTTTGTGCCCGCTGCCTCCTGTCCTGGCACTGGGCACAACTGGCAAGAGCCTGTCTCTGTCCTCTTTGCACCCTCCCTTTCAGGTATGTCCTAGAGCCTCCCCTTCTCCAGGCTGAACAGTCCCAGCTCTGTCAGCCTTTCTTCACTGGAGAGGTGCTCTAGTCCCTTCATCATCTTCATGCCCACATGCTGGGCCTTTTCCAGTGTACCCATGTCTCCCTTTTCTGGGGAGCCAAGACCTGAACACAGCACTCCAGATGTGGCCTCACATGTGCTGAGTAGAGGGGGGGGATCACCTCTCAGCCTGCTGGCAGTGCTTTGCCTGATGCAGCCCAGGATACCCTTGGCCTTCTGTAGCAGCAAGGGCATTCTGCTGCCTCGTGTTCAGCGTGGCATCCACCAGGACCCCAGGCCCTTTTCTGCAGAGCTGCTTTCCAGCCGGGTGCCCCCAGCAGGTGCGGGTGCCTGGTGCAGTTCCTGCCCGGTACAGGACTCTGCACTTCCCCTTGCTGAACTCCGTGAGGTTCCTGTCAGCCTGTGTCTCCAGCCTGTGCAGGTCCTTCTGGGGGGCAGCGGACCCTCTGGTGAGCCGGCTGCGGCGCCAGTTGTGTGTCATCTGCGAATGCAGTGAGGGTGCACTCCACCCTCCACGCTCCACCCAAGTCATCAGCAAGGGCATTAAACAGGACTGGGCCCAGCATTGAGCCCTGGGGCACTGCTCGTTACTGGCCTCCGGCTGGACGTTGCACCAATGACCACTACCCTCTGGGGCTGGTTGTCCAGCCAGTGTTGACCCACCTCTCTGTCTGCTCCTCCAGCCCATACATCAGCTTTGCCTTGAGGACGTTATGGGGGACAGTGTCTACCTAGACTACAGTAAGGCCCTGGCAATGGCCACTGCTCCTCTCCACCCATTAGACTGGGTACCTTACAGAGCTTTATCATGCAGGCCAGGTACGACTTCCTTGTGACAAATCCATGCTGACCACACCTGAAGATTTCCTTGTCCTTCATGTGCCTGGAAATGCTTTCCAGGATTATATGTTCCAATACCTTCCCAGAGACTGAGGTGAGGCTGACAAGTGAAGAATCCCTTGCAGTTTACATTAGAAGTTATCCTTCCAGTAAAAGCCCTCACATACTTGCACAGTCCATTCTCCCAAGCTTTTTGTTCAGTTCTGCCAAGCAGAGGCTAAACATCTGCCAGAAGCCTTCCTCTGACACTCAGGGGAGGTGCCAAGGCAGGGCGTACTGTATCCTCTTCAGCAATCCAGCATCTGAGTCAGAAATGGGTCTATGGTGCAGACCTGGAATGCTTTGGCTCAGACTGCTGCAGGCTGTGCTGCATACTGCAGCACTACAGCAGTGTTTCTGCTGCCCTTTTTTTTTTTTTTTTAATCCCTCATTTGCTGTTGCCTTTTCATTTCCTATTTGCTACCAAATTTACGGACATGCTGTTTCTTCACAACCCACCCTAACTGGTGTAATTACATACTGATTTCCATCGGGTGTGGATGGCTCTCGCAACCCAGTTTTTCCTAAACACGTTAGTGGAGCTGGGGTGTTTCTACACACAAAGTAAGAAGCAATCAAATAGCTTTATCCTTCACTGCTGTACCAGTAATAGACTCGAAGTACATATCAACGCTCTCCACTTGCAAAGATGCTGAAGAATTTAAAAAAATAGCAGCATGGTCTGTATGGAAAGCAGGGGGAAAGATCACTCAGTGAGGAAGCGCTACAAAACCTAGCTTAAATTCTTACAGACCCAGCAGGCTGTTCGAAGCAGTACGCAGAACACAAACACTACCAATGGTGATGGCCCCTCCCTAACACCACTCTGCCTGCCTCAGCTTGCTAATGCTTCTTTCCTACCCCACACTGCAAAGAGCTCCTGTGGTAATCTGCCTATACTGTGGTGTTTTGTTTTAATACCAGCTTTCTCCCTGTCACCAAATGTTTTACTCCCAACTACGAAAGTCACCACCTCCTCCAGTCTCGCTGGAGAGCGCTAAGGCCAGCCCCTGGGCACCATCAGTGCTGTGCTAGCAGCGTTCTCCCCTCTCCAGCGCCCCCCAGCTCTGCAGTTCTTCCCCACCACATCTCACTCCACCATCCTCCCCACAAGCTGCTCCATTCCCCCCTCTTGCCTCAGCCTTGTCCTTTTGTTCCTGCTCTCCTTCCAGTCACTGGATGCCTACTCAAGATCTTCCCTTGGCAGGCACTGCACCAGCTCCTTTTCACAGCCCACGGCAGACAGCAGTCTGAAACTGAGCTGCCAAACCACAGGAGGTGCTGCAGGGACTCCTCTCTATCAGGAGAGAGCAAATCTTCTGAAGAGAAACAGTTTTCAAAGGGGTTCAGTCAACCTTAGTGAAAAGGAGAACCTTTTCGCTAAATGCATGCATATAATTCTGAAAAAGGTGGTGGAGGTGCTTTGGATATTCAGGTCATTTCTCCTTTGCTAAAGAATGAAACAAGGCAAGTAAATTTTTTTTTGTTTGTTTTAATTATCACTGATTAGGTCATAATACATTTCAAAGCAAAATATTCTGTTCAAGGACATTGTGCCAAACATTAAATCGATTTTTTAAACAAGGTTTAATTTGATTATATTACCTTTATATACATACAGGTATATAGATTTTCATTTTACTAGTAGCAAAATTACTCAGTACATTGCATTTCCTGAAAGATGGCAAAAAACAGGACTTAAGTATCTATTCTGTCCTTCCACACAACCCAGACCAGAAAAATCACAGGTATAGAAAGTACAATCACAACTACATGTAACTACAGTTAGGATCTCAGAGCAAGCTAAGTCCTTACCAAAGAGATGACAATTGCTTCTAGAAGTCTACATTGCAAGAATACAGTACATTCCACTAAAGAGTTTCAGGAGTTCTCACAATGCCTCGTAATCCTCTTTTGGTAATAAAAGCTTCTATGTCAAAATGTATCCTTCATAAAAATGATTGAATTTAAATTTTTGGAGCATATGTTTGCAGTTTGATGCAGGCTAAACTGCAGCCTACAAGAAGCTCACTCAAACAGAGCAAGCAAACACTGCAAGATTCACCAAGATTAGAACCACAGCTCAGCAGAGCCGCGCTTTGCTCCCAGTCACCATGTGCCTGGTAGCCACAGCTACGCTGCACCAGGGACAGGCTCCAGGCTGGGAGATGATACATTCCTTCGGCACCTTCTGCAGGTAAGTCACCTGCAAGTTCTTGACAGAAGGAGTCAGATTCAAAGCACAGGCAACTGTACAGAAGGATTCTGCACCTATTTACAAAGCATTCATTACATTGCAACTGTTAAGACAATTAAAGACAGGGCTAAGGAGCAACAAAGTTTCCATGTTTATGTATCCCCTGAAATATTCCTGTGAGCAGCAAAGAACGCAATGGCCAGTAACTATGCAAGTATACTGCCACTGCTGAGAAACTGCAGCCTGGCCTGGGAAGCCAGAGAGCTCTGCACAGCCCAGCAATCCCGAAGGGCAGCTGGGATTTCAGTCGTGCCCAAACTCTGCTTTGGTTCGTGCAAATTACTAACCCTTCGCATGCAGCCTTGAGACAGCCTGCATTCAGGAAGGAGCTGCTAATTTGTGCTTGGCAAAACAACTTCAGAGGGACTTCCTAGAATTAACAAGATAGGTAAGGTAAAGGAAGGCATTTTTTCATGCACGCTAATTACCCTAGGAGGCGTGAAGGCAAAGACTGTGCCACTGTTCCACGGAAATGTACTTAATCAGCACTGCTGTGGGCTTTCCATTCTGTATGTGCTGAAGGAAGCAACCACTACTTAGCAAACTATTTGCACTTACACTTAAGGGACAACAACACAGAGGAACTTTTCCTCCCATGAGTCACAACATTGAGCTTAACCCTGTGACTTAACAGGAATGTAAGTGCTTAAAGCCCAAGGACATCTGACAGTGCAAGGAAACACAAGAAGGGCAGGCCTGTGGCCGCAGGCACCAACTGATCAACGCACGCTGCTCTTCTCCATGCAGCAGATCCTCACCACATTCACTCCCTTAACACCAGTTCTCCACAGAATTCTGTTCTAAAAGAGAAGCTGCCAGACTCTCCAGGTCTAACAACAATGTAACATATGCAACTTAATTCAGCAATGACCATGCCCTACTTTGTCGCAACTTCTGCAGAAAAACCAAGCATGGGGCTGCTGCCACTTGCCTATAACCAGTCAGTGGCACCTGTAGGAGTGTTGGGCAGCAGACTACAGACCTACTGTTCTAGGCCTGTCTTTAGCAGGGATAGGTAGGAACAGGTCAGTAAGGGGAGAATCAGAAAGCAACATTCAAGACGTTGATGCTCTTAGCTACTCTTCCCTTAATCTCTCTTGCATTTTTTTCTTTGCCCTAACAGTAACTAAGAACTGGATCCAGGGAGCCTGCAAAGAAGGAACGGTATCAGCCGCTGCCATCACTAAGTAACAACAAACAGGGGCCAGCATCTGCTGCAGGAGTCAAGGAGATGCTGCCTGATTCAAGTGTCACCTGTGAAGTCTGACAGACAGATTCCAGCATACCAGCAATACCGGGATTTACCTCAGACTCTGCAATCCACAGAAGATGACAAAAAGCCTAGCTTTCAAGACCCATTTCAACATTTCAAAATCCATGCAACAAACAATAAGCATGGATGGAAAACATGCATTTTATGCCCAGAAAAGACTCACGCCACCTAATACATCTCAGCTTCATCAACTTTCCTGCAACCGATTCTGAAAAACTTCCCAGCTCATGGACATTAAAAATACAGCTAGTGTGGAACATCTGTGTGACAGGCTGGATGCAGTCCTGCCCCCAAACAGTGCTTGATTAACAATCAAGTACAGAGCATAAGAAAACTCCTCACTCCCAGGTTATTGTTGTTTTTTTTTTTCTTTAACCATTTTTGATTACTGTTTTAAATTGAATTCCAATAGAACTTTTAGACTTTTTCTCCTCCCAAGTGACCTTCTCATTTAAAAGTAACATTGTCAGTATGAGCCTATAAAAAATTTACCTCAACCTCCCTCTTCCCACATTCTAATAACTAAGAAAATGTAATACTAGCTTCAGCTATGACACACTTACCTCTAGCGGCCCTCCTTCTCCTTTGCCTGAAAACAGAACTTTTGTCTACTGTGCTCATCACTTAGAGCTTGACAACTAAAACTTTTTAACTGCATCATTTAACTGTGTGGAATACACAAAATTATAAAAAAAAAGTTGAATTTCATCAAGGTCCTGTAAGCAACACATAAAACAAGTCTACTGAACTCCGAGCCTCTCCCAGATTCCTCGCACCAAAACTCAATCAAGCAGAAAGGAGCAGGGCAGACAAATCAGTTCCCTTACTGAGGACCAGAGCTAATTAAGTGCAAACTACGTTAATGGTTCCTGTATCAAATGGCCCTTGGAAGAATCGATAGCCAAGTTTCATGAGTTTCTATAACCTTAAAAAGGGGGAGTCAATTACAAGAAATCTTCAGTTCCACATAAACACTTGCACTCATTTTTCCCTGCTCACTGAAAATAATATCTAAGGTTCTTCTCTGCTTCAAGAAAGTTTTTGCAAACAAGAGTGGACAAGAAAAACTGGAGAAATGTAGTTATTCATACAGAAAACACTAACAAGCAAACAAAGCAGAGAGGAAGATACTTTCCTCCAAAACTTCGGGGTTTCTTTTGTTTTGTTTTTGTTTTTTATTATACACAATTCAAGAGAAGCACAATTTAAAAAGTGTCTCAAAATTTAGTTTACTGTATATGTTGACAGGACTATGGGTTTTTAAAGTAGCCCTTTTTTCCTTAGTAAAAGCACCTCCCTTTAATGTTTTCTCTCATCTGTACACAGGAGTGCAGTCAGGCACTACAATCTGTGTTTTCCAACTTAACTGCAGTCTACACTTGCCTTCCAACTGCAAGGAGCCACGCAGGTCTCCAACATATACCCTACCACAAGCCTCTGACTTCTAATGATGCAGACCATGTGTGCAGGGGGAAAAAAGTCAGGGAAGCAAGTTACCTACTTCCATGAAGAAATTCAGTGAGACTTAAGATTGACTTAAGATTGCTCCAAAGCTGCACCTACTACTGCAACTCTGAATAAGATACAACTTTCCTGATCCATAACCAACCCTGGCTTCCAACTTCAAGAAGATTACAGTCACTGAATATATATGTGAATATTCACACACACAATCTCTCATCAACAGAGTGAACAGTTACATCCATTAGAGCTCGGAGGCTGAACTGTAACTTGTGTTCACAAGCCTCTAACCCACCAGCTGTTGGGGTGGCTTGGCAGTGGAAAACTGCATCCAGTTCTAATGCCACTATTCAGGTGGCATTAGAATCTTATTTTTACCCTGTACACATGTTGCTCAGCTTAAGTCACCTCGGACAGTTTTACAGCTTCCCTCTCAGTTAAGCGGTAGAAATGGATAAAATGGCAAGATGATTAAAAAATATTTTTGTCATTTGAATGCCAGAGCACACAGTTTCAAGAGACCGCCACCAAGCTTTCATACCACAATACTGATTTTTGACAATTTCGGACTTGATTTGAGACTTCAGAGAATACAGAGCTTAACAGTCATTGGTCATTTGTATTCATCTATCCCAGATCTAGTGAAAAACTGCTATCTGAGAAGGGATGAGAAACATGGCAAGTGTTGTTTCCAGGTTGGGTCTCTACTCACCTTGTACTAGGTGGTGCATGGAAGGGGGATGAGCAGAACTACACCACCATCAATACATCCCATGTCTGCACATACACTGGTGTCATGCATTTCTCAAAATACGGAAATTCCAGCATGCAGCAAAATGTGCTAGAACACTCTAAATGTTCTCTAGGTGATAACGAGTAACGTAGCTTTCACCCATAACAAATCAAAGCAGAGTAAAATGTTTTGTGCTTACATATCAAGTCTCAGAACAACATTTCCACCAGAGTATCTGAAGTCCAGTGGAAGGTATGTTCCACTGAACTCAGAAGTAATACATTTAAAGAATTAGTAAAATAAGCACTGGTAGGAGTAATGCCTTCCAAAGGTTCATAATAAATAACAAAAGAACAAGAACATGCAGACCTTAAAGCCAAGATTTGTTTCAAGATTCATAATGTAATTTTTTTTTTTTTTTAAAAAGAAAATCAAGAACAACCCTGGTTGACTTTCCCTGCAATTGAGGTCTTTTTGGCTAAACAACTATTAATTTATTATAAGGAACACAGGTACTGTCAAGAAAATATTATTTACAGAATGATTATCAGATTGATTACACAAAATACAGACGAAAATATACATCTTCAGATTTGAAATAAGTCAAAAGAAATTCACTGTTGATAACTAAAGCACTTCGAAAAAGTTGACAGGCACAAAACATTGAAATCAAATCACAAAGCTACCGGAAAAAAAATTAACTGAGGAAGGGAGGGTAAAGCAAAGATCAGTGGAACTGGAATGATTTAGAATTGACACGAGTGTACCAAAGATCATGGAACTTTGCTCAAATTCCACTTTACCACATATAAAAACTGAAAGAAAAATCTTTATCCCCAGACCATGATTTCTTCAAGTACTGAGCAGCCATTTATTTAATGCATCTACACAATGCTTTGTACTCTGCGTCTGACAAAACACATCACCACATGTAAATGTGTACTGCAAGCAGTGCTGAAACCATGGAAAAGCACTTTATAAATCACAGGTCACAACAATGCTCGGCTCCAGTTTTTGGAAGCAGTTTGAAAGATGACGACCTTTTAGAAGAGAGACTTGGACCCCTGGTTTTCGAACTCTGACCACGCATCACTCAGCTCCATGAAGATCATTTTGGCATACTGCTCATAAGGTTGTCCTGTGGCCTGAAAACAAACAGAACATCAAAAGCATAAAAACATTAGGAGCCACGTCCTTTGGAAAGCTTCTCAGCCTTTTTTTTCCACTTGTTATCCTAGTAACCAACATCAGACTGCTGTGTGGGTACCATCTGCAGGCACACAGCACTGTCACCTCTACCCAAATTTTGCCATAAGTATTTTAAAAAAAGCCTTGGTTTTCCTGCATTACTTCAAACTTCAGTGCAACTCATACGTTACTGAAACTGAAAAATTACTTATGAAAAAAAAAGCTTAGAAAATGTTTCAGCTAACAGCTCTAAAAACAAAATCCAGTCACTTCTGGAGTTGCTGCCTGGCAGTCCTTGCAGTAGTTTGCAGTCAGCGTTATTGTACACAATCTCAACTTTCAAAATCCACTACACGACGCCTGTGTGTCCGTCTCCACACTCAAGGGAAGAGAGACTGTTCCTGATTCCCTGCCTATTTTGTGGCAGCGCTGCCTCTGGCCCAGCCCAACCCCTGTGATTAATAAAGAGCCAGTCCCACACAATGCAAAGAGTAATAGGTTCTTTCTAACATAAAAGTGAAGCCCCAAGGGCACCTCCCCATGTCCCTCCCCTCTGCTGCCACACTACAGACCCTTTTATGTGCTGCTGTAACTCAGGGTGGCAGAGAAGAAACCAAGGCCAAAACAGTAACGCTTCAAAAAGGCCCCACAGAAAGCACCAAGAAAACAGCACTAAGTGGTAGGAAACCAGACAGCCAGGAAGTGGAAAGAACAGAGGGGAGAAAAGAATGATGCCTTGTTTCTTTGTGACAGATACAAGAAAACACAGGACTTTGACACCTGCTCAATAAACCACCAGCAAACATAAGCTTGAACATTTGAACTAGGTGTACCCAGCACCAACTTTCACACCTAAAACACAGCCTACAGCAGTATCTCAGAGCAAGAAGCTACCTTCATATACTGGAAAACCAACAGAAGCAGCAAAAGAATGCACTGACTATTTAAAAAAAAAGTGGAATGTCATGTTCATTGCATATTTTTTTCAACTGCTGAGTAATTTCCAGTAAAGGTGTTCCAATAGGTTTTTCCCACCAGTTCTGCTGTGGCAGTCTCTTAGTCTTCATGTACTAGTGAACAGCCCTAGAAAACCTAAAGACTGAGCTGGCAAAAAAAAAAAAAAAAAAGG
>VXAV01004030.1:6578-24813 GCA_013399715.1 Alectura lathami
AAGAAAGCAGAAAAACAAAAAAAAAAAAAAAAATAAAAAAAAAAAAAAAAAAAAAAAAAGCAGGGGAGGGAAGAGCCCCAGCTGATTAAAAAGAAAATATATACAAGGAGGGAGAGAGGGGGAAAGCTCAGGGAAACTTCTGCGGTGTCAGTGGGAGGTGGTGCTGTGTTTCCCCTCCCCTTGATTCTCTCCCTTTCCCAGCCCAGATAAATTTTATCCCCTCTGCTGGAAGACGATTTGGCTCTGAGTGCTGGAACAGCTCCGCTGGTAGAGACAGCTACAGGACACTCGCACGGCTCTGTCTGCTCCCCTCGCACGCCCTCTGCGTGCACGCCTCCAAGCAGCTCGAGGCTCCCAGAGGAAAACGCAGCCAGATGCCTTATGGCTCTTTAAAAAAGAAACACCACGGCTTCACAAAGGAACCCACGCTGCACTGCACAACGGGGGCTTTGTTTTTCCTGCTTCTCACGAACCCCAACACGCACCTCTCGCCTTCACTTCTCCCCTCCCCGTGCCCCCCCCGACCCATAGACTCCCCCGGACCATTAGGCAAAAACCCACGGCAACTGGTAGCTGCAAGCACTTGGGGCTCCCGAGCTCTAACCAGGCAGCGGGAGTTGGCTGACAGACGTCGGGCTGCGCGGGGCCTTCCCGTGGCTTCCACCCTGGCGGGGCGGTGCGTGGACGGGGGGGGACGGCCTGCTGCCCACCGCCAGCCAGCGGAGACGCGAGCGCACGCACCCGGCTAGCAGCTGGAGGACCGCGCTGCTGCCTGAGAGCCCTTGTCCCACACAGAAGGACTGGAGGCCAAGGAAAGCATTACTGACCTCTGAAAATATTTCTGAACTCTAGGAACAGTCACCCTAAAATGAAGTTAAGAGTTGTTAGAGTTTAACAAACTAATAAAAAAAAATGGAGGCAAAACCACAACTCTGCTTATACGATTTCCTGCCCTTGATTGTATCTTGATGGAAAAAATTCCTCAAGCTGTTCCTTTCAAACTTTTTAGCTTGTTTTTTTTTTTTTTCCCCCCAACCAACCAAATGCAACAGAAAAACCTATTGTAAATATATATTTGCATTTCTGGGATAAGAAAATATACAAGGATTCAAGACACTGACACCAACAATTTCTGCCATTTTAAACACCCCCTTAGAAGGGGGGTGACTTCCTCACAAATAGGATTTTGCCCTCCCAAAGAAAATACCATCTGAGGCGATGACATCTGTGAAGGATATCACTACTTGCAGTGGTAACGAGGAGCAGGCATTATATAACCTAACGCACAATGAGCTGTACGTGAGAAAAGCTGCACAGGAGCGGAGGTGAGTACGGGTAATCGTAATTACACCTTTCCATAGGTTTTCCTTTGCTTTCAAGGCATCCTTTAATTTTTCTAATAACTTCATTCTGACCCAATTCTGCAACAACTTTTGCTTCACCTACAGACAGTCATATAGAGAGACAGAAAGGAAACCAAAAAACACGCACAAGCATCTGCAAGGTCAGGACATCTCCGTGGTTTCATTTCGGTTAGCTGACCCGCACAAGAATGCCAGATTTTGTCTAGTGCAGTCAAAAGAGCTGTTTAAACAGTATAAGCAAATTCTCCAGTGCCTCACGTTTTTAAACCCAGAGTTGTCACTAGGGACTTCACAAATAGGATTACATGAATAACCACAAGAATATGCTTTCCTCCTCTCCCCGAACAGTCATATTGTTAATGATGTGAAGCACCCTGAAGGCGTTTTACTTTATACAAGCTGGAACTGCAGTCTATCACCGCTCTTATCTCACAGTGTCCTACTGAACTCAATTGCTTGTGCTCCCTTAAAAAAAAAAAACAAAACAAAGCAAAATGTATTTAAGAGGGTCCTGCTATAAACAAAATGTAAAAACTTACTGTCTTAAAAAATTAATTAGCAATAAAAATTTATCCTTCAAATAATTATGTTGTTTCAGTTGCCATAGAAAAACAACACTGACTCAGCCAGGCTTTTAACTGATTCCGCCTCAGAATTTAATTTCCTCAGTTGTCAGTGTAAGAGCAGCGACCCAGGCGGCGCCTCGCCAGCCTCACTGCTTGCATGCAACAAATCTGAAAGGAAAAACAAAGCGGAAAACCAAAAGTGGGGGCTTGGTGCGGTGCTCCCACCGTGCGGCAGGGGCAGCAGCGACCCCAGCTGTGCCAGCAGCTGCCAGAGGACAGCACACAGGGTGCACGCAGCACTGAGCTGTGATCAAGATAGAGCTTGCTTGCTGGCTTTTTTTTTTTTTTTTTTCCCTTTTTTAGATGTGGGTGGTGATGTAGGATAACAAATGTAAATGTTTACTTTTAAGGGGGAAAAAAAAAAAAAAGCGTAACCACCTTTGTGTCTAACCTATGGCCTGTTTCAGGGTGTAACAGCCACTTGAACACTTGAAATAAATATTTGAAGTCACCATTGCAAGAGCTCCTGGAGCCTGGGCTGGCTGACCTCTGCCAGGATGCTGTGCGGGCGCATGCTGCCCCTGGGCACCGAGCAGCCCCTCACGCAGCACGCGCGCTGGCGGCCTCGATGCTTCCTGCAAGGCTGGGAAGGCAGGTCCATCGCTCCCACAGTCCGTGCTGGACACCACTAGGCACAGCTGGCACTGGCTGCCAGGGCACAGCCAGGTATTGCATACAGCCACCAGTTATGACAAGGCAGAGATTATACAGGGTCACACAAGCATGCCAACAAGTTCCTTCTCCTTGAATTTTTATGCTGTGTTTAAACAAAAAGCATTGCAAGTGAGGTGGCTGGGTGCATCACAGAAGGTTATTTGCCAGAAGAAAGAAAACACATGCACTAAAAGGGGTTATGATTACTGCCTGTGTGCTAAAAAGTCTTCGTAGTGCGATGGAAAGCCAAGCTGCACCTGCATCGAGGCTTGCTCTGCCTCTTCTTCCAGTCAGGTTTGCCACTGCAGTCAGTATGTCACCTCACCCTACAGCAAAGACCTGGCCTCCTGAACACCCATGTTTAACTTCTTCCAGCAGGTGAACTCAGTAACTCGAACAGTGCAAAAGCATCTTCAGAAATTACTCCCCTGACATTCTAGAACATCCCAGTCACACTGCTGAAATTCTGGAGCCTCATCTTTTAGACTTGTGGAGGTTATTTGGCATTCATGCATCTGCAGCCAATATCCAATTCCACCTTCCGTGTGCACGCATTCATTCCACCACGAGATTTACAGAGGAATTTTTTCCCCAACTTTGTGAATCTTGGCTCTAGCAGGTGCACATCACTTGCAGTTATTGAACGTGTTAAATCTAAAGACTTCCACAGCTTGCCTTGTGACATAAAAAAGACAAAGCTGATTAAAACCAGCACAAGTTGCGTGCACCATTACAGCGAGCATGATCTATCTTGATCTGTGATCAAGAACATTATGAGTTCTTCCTTTCTCCTCCCAAGAAAAAACCAAAACAAAACATCCTTGCCAATTACGTCTGTGACCAGAAAGCATACATTCAAGTATACAATGAATAACCATGAGCAAATAGCTCACTGCAGTGGGAAGCAGCACTGCTGGTGTCACTGAAAGTTCACGGTTGTTCCAATGATCTCTCGTAAAAATTCAGCTTCACACTTTGTCCCGTGCGGGACTTGCAGTTTGTATTTCACAGAAACAGTTTTATGAGAGCACTTCTTATGTTAAGAAGTCTGAATTCCCATACACTGTGACAGCTTCCTTGATAAAAAAAAAAAATGAAGAAAAGAAAAAAAGTGAATTAGCATTATGTGAATTTTGGTCAAACACTAAAAAACATTTATGGAGTTGTCAAAGTTCTTCCCTGCATGCCTGTGGATGCACACAGCCTCCCTCCACGCTCAGCAGCGGGGAGAACGTTCCCACAGCTGATACTCATTGCTGGTCTGAGGGCATTCGAGTCATTTGAAACGAAATATTCTTCCTTTAAATAAAGCACAGGAAATAAATGCTAGCAGCAATGAAATACAAAACAGTATATAAATAAAATGTGTCACAGCTGCTGTGCAAGTGTTCAGCCTGGAGTCTGCGGCAGGCTGTGACCTGGTACAGGTGGCACAACGCGCTGGGCCCCGGCAGCAAATTTCCAAGCAGTGTAAGCTGGGGCTCCTGACCGGGAGGCAAACCCGTTCCCAAAGCAGCGGAATGCTCGCAGCCCCACCATCGCTTGAGGGAGCTGCTTGAGATGGCTCTGGTTTGTCAAACGGGCGCTCGCCAAGGCTGGTGCGTTCCTCCAACCCTTTGCACGACCGCAAAGGAGCCCTCGAAGCAGCGACTGCGGCTTGTTACAGCCTTGGCCCCGCAGGGAGCTGCAGCAGGTCCTGGCGGCTGCGCTGTGTGCCCTGCCCTTCGGCCCGCGTCCTGCCCTTCCGCACAGCACCGGTCAGAGCAGGATCTGGCCGGAGGGGTCTGCTGCAGACACCGCCCTGCCTGCCAGTTCTCCCTCAGCACTGGTCTGGTGTCAGGCGCTGGGTAGCTGGCTGTTGAGGAACTATTACTATTTAGAGCTCATTTTCTATTGTCTCTGGCTGAGGCACGGCTCAGTTAGTGAATAAGCACCACGAGCATTTCAGAAATGTGCCTCGTGTAATGATGTGCATACAGATTCAAAGACAAAGAGCAATATGAACTCTAGCTTTGTTTTAATGCAGAAAGTACTTTGAAAAGCTCTAGAGAAATGTCACACCATGAATTACTTCTTCATGTCTGCGGCAACTGAAGAGTAGCTTTCAGCCACCAGGGTCTGCTCTGCCAAGGGGAACATTTCAGCAGGCAAGGATGTATTTAGGTCTTCCTGGACACCTCTCAGAAGCACTCAAAGTATCTGCAGGAATGGCAACTGCAACTTGGTGGTCACAGAGGGCTGAAAAACTCTTTTGAGTAGTGATACCTCAGACAGGGCCAGCCCACAAGTACAGGTGTGCACCCACCGATAGCCTTAGCGCTTTAAATAAAATTTTAGATAGGGCTATTCCAACATTTAAAAGCACTTTTGGTTCATTTAAATGCTCAGTGTGAGTGCATACAGAATTCTAAGTGACCTATGATGTATTCAATTTTGAATCTGCTTTGGAAACCACAGAGACTTCGGACCCTGTAGGTAAAACACAGAGCTGAATACACCGTATTTTCATGTAGAATGATTTCAGCTGAGCGAATCTAGTTGGGAAATCACCCTAAACTCCTGGAGGTAAAGCTAAAATGACAATGGTAAAAAATAAACATCATGTTTTTTCTTTGAAGTGCGATTAGGATGACATTAGCACTGTATACTCTTATTTGCTCTTAGTAAAATTGGAAACCACGTACACATGAGATCTGCTCAACATTCTGGGCTACAAGGGAATCAAAGCTAATAAAACTAGGGTTAAAAAAAATTCCTCTAGAGCCAATATAGGGGTAGGTGGAACAGCTGGATTCTGTCTGGCCTTAGGAGCAATTACATGCCATTTGCTGTCTTTATATATCTGTATCTTGATATATGCCTATCAAAGAACACTCTTTAAAACCAAAACACAGAAAAGCCTAATTCGGAGATTATAAATCCATCACAGGGAGCTCGCACACCTCTATAAGCAGATACACTGTAACTTATTGAATGTGTAAATGCAAATAAAACATTCATGTAACAAGCTAAGCAATAATAAAAAAAATCTCTACTTACAATTAATAGTGAAACAGCAACTAATCACAAAAACATGCATGTAAAGAACTGATTCTGGAAAAAAACAGTCAACTGATACCATGGCATGTGTTTTGTAGAACAGGACTTTCTGAAAACGCTGCAGAGGTGCTAAAGCAAATTGTTATAATGTCACTGCACAATGTGCTGTTGAGGTTTTATGGCCACGCTGCGCCAATAGTCTCGGGAAGTTATTTTGCATTCTTACATAAACTTTTTTTTCCCAATCCTATTTTCCACAAAAAAGGGCTTTCAATAATGTACAATCTTCTGTTTATACACAGTACAGGAAAAACATGATAAACCTAAGAACTCAATCTCTACTTTAAACATATTTTAAAACTAGATTTCTACAACTTCATATAAACAAGAATAAGCTATTAAACGCTCACCAAAAAAGAGCATAAGCTTCCTGTAATTAAATGGCAGTGTTTTACATGGCAATTTTTTTTATAATCACACACACACAAAAAAAGTAAATAAATAAATCCATCCAGCAGATCCCTCCCAACTGAGGCTTAACCTGTAAATTAATGTAACAGTAATAAAACCTATGCCAGCTGGAATCCTTTCTTTCTCTGGCTTTGGCATGAGCCACAAGAGCAGGTATACGTCTGAAGAAAAACAAAGCAGGACATTTTCCACCTTTAGTCACGGGATGTTAATTGAACTCTGGCATATGTTTAAAGATAGTCTCAAAATGCTGAAGAAAGAATTAAAACCAGTTGGGGCTGAGAAAAAGAAAAACTCCATCCTTCCTCCCCCTTCTCTCCCTCCCAAACATCTGTTCCGAACTTATACTCCAAAAACCACAGCGAGAAGAACATTCATAATTACTGTTATTTTGGCTTTTTAGTTGCTAGGCCTGCATTCTGAGGTTAGAAGTACAGAAATACAAGTTGAAGGCACTGTTACTGTACTTAAGGACTCTCCCGATGCATATAACAAAAAGGCACCTTTGCTTTTCTCTTTCTTCCCCCTTTTTTTTCACAAAAAGAAGGAAAAAAGAAGTAGAAACAGTATCAGGAAACAGTTTCATGTTTAAGATAAAGGATTACAATAAAAAGTACCTACATAAATGAACTACGGTTTATGAAGCTATGAAAACACATTTGAGACGTGTTTTATAACACCAGGTTAAACGTGCTTTACAGCTGCACAAAAGCCAGTCAGCCACTTACAGTGCAGGCCATAAAACTTGCCACGCACACGCTCCCTACCTACCCAAGTGCTATGTGCTGCCCACCGACCAGCGGGCGAACCCACATGGGATGCACCCAAGGTGTCCTGTGTGCCCACAGGGGCCCAGGGCAGCCCAGCACTCTTTCAGCGGTTTTGGGCTGAAGGGATTTCATGTTTGCAAGCCCTGGGCGGATTACAAACCCCTGCCCAACAACGAGGGAGGCGACGGCAGATTCCCCACTTCAGTGCGGTGAAGGCTGGGAGCATTCATTTTGCACAAAAGCTGTGCTTAGCATTTTGCTCCGCCTGCCTGGCCATCTAAATTAGAGAAACTCCATTGATGTAATCTGAAAGACAACCCAGTACTCAATGGGTTGTGGCAAGGAGTAAGTCCAGTACTGAACCAGGATCAAGGAAGGCTTTTGTTGTCCTGCCTGTGCACAAAATCTACAGCAAAGGGCTGGCAAGTTTTTTTTTTTTTTTTTTTTTTAATTAAAGCTCATTCATTTTCTGAAATAGGAATACAATTTTAACACCCAAACATAAGAGCATTTTCAGGGGGCAGTTGTGTCTCCTCTCTCTTCTTTTGATAAAATAAAATCTGCACTGCCCTTGGTATGCTGTCGCAGACCTTCCCTCGAGGCCACCACAGTTTCAATAAGGCGCACAACACCTACGTCAGCAGGTGTGAGCTGTTTCACACGACATATCATCGGGCTGAAATTAAAGCACTTTTCAAGTTGTTATTTTCCAGTGCTCCTTGGCTTCTTGCATCCTTTGGCATCAGGGGCAGAAGTGTTGGGAAACTGCTCTGGATGATGCTGTCTGACTATACACGGGGAAACCTTGCAAGACAGAGGTTACACTAGCATGGACCAGGTCTGATTATCTGCAAGAATTTGGGCGGTGTCTCTCACCTGCAAGGCCACAAGTGCTGAAAAGACAAGCGAACATGTAGTTTGGGGGTCAGCAAGCCTTCAGCTCTCTTGCTAACACGAGAGAGCCAAACCATCCTGTTTTTCCTGGCATTTCACACCACTCTGGTGATCATGTACTGGCTAACATCAACTCACAATACACCATTTCCCCTGTGAAATAAACCTCTCTGTGTTTTCAATCATCGAGTGTGAAATGGCACGTCAGCCCTTGTTTTTTTTTTTTCTACTTCTGATTTGCTTTGGCTAAAGTGCAAGGAAAACTCAAACATTTGCTTAAGTTTCACCATCTTCAGCACATTGAAGTGCTGGCCTAAGTATGCTTTTTTCTGCTAGGCAGTGTGAAAACTTTGTGAAAACCCCAACTGCTTTCAGTGTGCAGGCATTCACTCAGCAGCAGCAGAGCTGGAGTGGTCTTTTCAGTTCTTGAGTCACTACCATGGCACAAATAAATCCCATTCAGTTTGCTGTGTAGTATGTTATATGTGTGTGTATATGCATATATGCATACGCAATTTCAATAAGCACCTAAAAATTCCACGTGTCCAACTAGTTTCCTACTTTCTGAAACACATTTGTGCTTTCAGTTAGTAATTTTTGAGGTAATTAGCAGATTATTCATAAAGCTCAATAGTTTTTAGTAAAAAAATCCTTCCACCAGTTGGTCCTTGCAGTATAAACACACAAAGATGAATGCTGTCATTGTTACCCAGGACCACTGAAGTTCCTTTCTGAGTGTCAAGCTATTCCTACATTAAACCCGTGACGCCACAAGCCATGAAAGGCATTCACATTTAGACGGTCTGCTGCAAAACATATGCCTTTCTGAGACATTTGGGGGAAGAAAGATCCATGTTCAGTGGATGCACTTTTACACCAAAAAAACCCTATCAAAAATTAACACAGAGATAATCCTTACTACAAGCTTATTGTACATTTTCTGTTCTCGAGCTGTTAAAAATGGTTTGTCAGGCTAGCCTGCTAAGATGGGGATTATAAAACAGTTCCTCCACTTGGAAGTACTTTAAATCTACGAGCCACGGCTCTGTTACTGCTTTGTAGCTCAAAAATCAAAACTAGTGATGATTTTATGAGTTGCTGTAGTCTAGACAACATGGTTACTTTTCAATGAAATTGTTCCTCAGGGAGAGTACTGTGAAAATTCCCATACAATTAATTACAGGTATGTGTAACTAAAATAATTCTACCGCACAGTAGCTCTGTAATTGCTGGCACATTTTATGCCTGTATCAAACAAGAAAGCTCCAAATGGGCTGGGAGGAGGAAATAAAATGAACAGGAGGTTACATGTAAAGCTACCTGTAGTGAGGGAGATGAGATAAATAAGATGCAACGTGAAATTTCAGATGTGCCTTCTCCTCTAGCAAGAGGCAGCGTTCTACTGGAAAGCACAAAATCAGAGGACTGAGCCAATCTTCCCAGAACGAATTTTTACAGGAAACTGCGCTCAACACATTTTTTTCCTAACAAGTTAAAGAGAAGATGAGAAATTTAACAGAATTATAAGGGATACGCATCCATAAAGCAGGAAAAGGAAGAACAACAGAAAATGCAAAGGAAAGCTATAAGAATTGTAATAAAAATCGTAATAGTAACAAAGCCCTCACGTATTTTCCCCTCACAGCACAGCCATCAACTATTTAAAATAATTTGATTTTCTGAATGCAGTGTAAGTCCTTTTATACTTAAGTTCTAAGTTAGTTTAGGATGGAGTTAAAAAAAGGACAAAGCAGAGCGGTCATTACAGTACATGCCCTTGTGAAATCCTGGGGAGGATTAGTTACAGGAGAATCCCCATCATTTAGCTTCATCTTTACAAGGTCACAGCCTGGGATCAGCGGGAATCCCAAATCTCTGCACACTAAGAGGTAAGTTAGAGCTTCCTCACACAGCTCTAGAGAAACACGGGACCATTACCAAGCACGTGCAGAGGGAGAAATGGAGAAGCAGCAGATGGACCCTCCACCAAAAACGTCGGCGATGGGTTTGATTTCCTCTGCAGAAGAACACGCTCAGGGCAGCCCATCGGCCAGGCAGACTGCAGCTTGTGGCCCAGCCCACAACTTCCCACGGGTCACGGGGATACCGCAGCACTGCAGAAACCTCCCCTGTTCCCATACTTTCTTATGAATATCAGCACAGCTTCTTGGAGGGTAGAAAATCTGAGGGAGTGGCATGAGAAGGAAGATCTGAACAGCAGCTGGCAAGAAGGAGATGACCAAACTACTACTGTCAAAGGGAGGCACCTCTCTCAATGCTCATGGATCGCGCTGGCTCGTCTAGTGCAGCCCTGCAGAAATGTTCCAGCTCTTCTGGATCCATACCCCAAAGCTGCAGGGCTTTGGAAGAACAAAAGGCGCATGCTTCAGGCCCCATGATCCTTGCAAACACTTCTCCAGCACTCCTCTCCCACCCGGTCCATCCGCAACTGAAAGCAGCAGCCTCTGGGGAGTCCCACACAAACCAATTAACTCCACTAAGGCGCTGGGGCTGAGAGAGTGCTTCAAGACTCCAGTGTGGCCTGGGAGATGATGAACACATGGGCAGGCCTCCCTGGTAAGAGGAACAGCCGTCAGGCCTGGGCCAGCGCTCAGGGCCCTGCTTTGAGGGTGCAGCCAAACCGCAGAGCAGGTACCCAGGTAATCACACAGCCACATTTCATGAAATGCCACGCAACAGAATGGTACAAAGGAGAAAAATCAAGATACTCTTTGTAGACAGAAGATAAAAATAAAATAATTTAAACTGAAAAGATCTGTCTCTAAACTTTTGTCCTGTTTAGATTTTTTAGGCAAGATCTCCTTTCCTTTCCCACACCTATTCCACCTCCCATCCTGACTCTTGGCCTTCAGCAACCCTTTGTTGCCAGAGTTCCCTCTGCAATCTTCTTGGATGTTGCTGCACTTCAAGCTCATCTCCAGTGATAGATATGAGAAACTAATCTGTCACTAACCTTTTTTTAAAGTAACCCGTTTGGTTTGGTTTTGTCACTGAGTAACCAACATAATACATATTCTTGCCTCTTTAAGGAACCTGGATGACAGCAGATGACTGCTAGAAGGACGGATCTGTTTCTGAAGTACTTAGCCAAGCACAGTGATAAGCATTTTTTCACTCTGGAACACCGGTAAAAAGAGATGAATACGCACAAGGTTAAAGCCTGGCTACATGAAGTCAGGGGAATGTGGCACGGAGCTCTGAAAAAACTACATCTTTATAGCTGTTGCTGGGAACAAATCCCACCTGTGCTAAGAAAATGCCTATAGGAAATAATTGCACTTTTACTTATTATTTTTCATTGTTATTGGAAACCTCCTCCTACAGCTTTATTCCTTAAGGCAGAAACTACCACTGATTTTACTTATTTTTCATGCCCAGTCACGACCGCAGCCAAAAGCTCGTGCTAAAATCTCACACCAAGTCTCAGCACACATGCATATTGCAGTTAACTCATATGTAGATCAACTGTTTTGCACAATGCCCTTCATTATTTTTTTTAATTATTATTTATGCATTTACATTTTACAAGAACACCCATAAGGCTCCGTTAGAACAGACGCCTCAGACTGCTAAATGCTGGGCAAACACATGTATATATTAATTAGTGTGCAGGATTAATATAGGCCCCCAAACCTGCAATTAGATGGAACCATTTTGGCTCCAATAATTATAAACAAAGTTCTCTTTCGTCATCTGCACAGAAAACGTGCACTCCTGGCACCAGCCGAGTCCCTCAGAGAGAAGCTTTGCCACAGACCACAACGCGGTTGCCTCAAGATATTTTATCATGTATTTTATCATACATTGCAGGCCTGAAATATCAGCTGCGTTCAGACAAACTGCCGTTATGCTGCAGAACACAATTTGGTCTTCATTTTGGGGAGTATGGCTGAGGTACTTGCCCATACTGTTTATACAAGAGTGGGCCTATATATCTCATTTTTTAATGAAAACACAGCACACAAGTTTTTCAGACTTTAGAACCTGCAGTTCAGCAAGCAGAAACTTCTGTTAATCTGAACAGCTAATGAGACGGTTCCTCTGACATCTGACTGTGTGTTTTTTCACGTTACAGTAGACCTTGGTCGATTCGTGCTTCACTGCTCTAGACACCCCGTAAGTCATACACACAAAAATGTAGCACTCTCAGCCCACTTCGCAGCGACAATTTAATAACAGAGCCTTGGGATTTGATCTCATATTTCTACTTTTCATTATTTTTTCAACTACATCTGCATGATACTATACTACATTAACGGAAGGTGTAATAAGTAAACCTGAACACTTCAAATACGCTGATGCAGGCGAAGATTTTTTGAAGTGGATGGCTGAAGTCATGTTTTGTGCTTATACAAATCCACGAGTTTGCAACTCTGCGAAGTGCTGTGTACTTTATTCCGGTCTGACAAACACTTGTTAAATGCTCAAAGCTGGGCGTTTACCTCCTCAGTGAGTAGTTTGGTGCTTACCCCTAATCCTGTGCTTAAACGTGCACGAGCTGAATTTGCAGCACGATTTTTCAAAAAAAACCCCATCAACATGTACTTGTTTCCATTGACTTGACTATCCTAACTCCCACAGCTAATTCCAAGCATCTTTTAAAATCTTGATCACAGCACATTTTGCAGCATGCTACCTTTAAAAAAAAGCAGCAGCGCACCACGAAAGAGTAAGCTCTCTCTGCTCATATCAATCTGCATGGCTCCAAGAAAAAGCTGTTGCAGATTATCAAGTGACTAGCAGATTTAATGGTTCAGAGTCTACTCTGATTCAGCCCAGCATGGAGTTCAGAAATACCACCTGCTGACAGAAACCAAAAAGATTCTGATATAAATAGCAGTTTTGCTACAAATCCAGATTAATTTGGCTACGCATATCCATAAATGAAAAAAGTTTGAGCACCTCGTTCCTCCTCCTTTCAGTCCTCAACTGATTTGGGGGCAGGGGGAAGGAACACACTTATTTTACATTTCTGCTGTCCACTTTAAACTTCCAAATAGCTGAGCTGAGCAGTTCTCTCTCTCTGCTGAACTCCATGCAGCGTGCTGTAATGGCACTCTGCACAACAGCTGTCTGCGCCATACGAGAACTTCATTGTCGAAAGTTTAACATATGGGAACCGAACTAAAATGTGAGCTGCACTGATGCCTATGAAGAGGAACGAGCCTCTGCGTTACAAAAGGACAACATATTTTTCAAGCAACTCAAGTAGCAACGATTAAACACACATTTAGAATCTAAGCCGTATTAGCTTCTGGCATGTCTCTCGCCCCGTTTCAGTGCCCAGTTCCAACGGCTGGTTACCATTGTGCTTTTGATTGCTATTACCAGCAAACAATGGGTGGTTTGCTTTCAACTTTTGCATTCTTCAAAAAAGAAAATGAATAGGTTCAAGAGAAGGCCCTTGGGACTCCTTCTTGAGTTACCCATGAAGGAAAATGCCATCGAGGAGAATTATATGAATAACTGAGGTAATGTTTCTTGAGCTAATAAGGCTTATTGGGAAACCTCCCAAACTGCCACACAGTGCTTTGCCATCTTCCCCAAAGCAACGCTCCCACAAAGATGAGTCCCCAGTGGACCAGAAGCGAGGTGGGTCCTTACAGCCTCCTTTCTGAGTCCCAGTTGCCTTGGACAGGAGGAGAAAGGAGACCCTAAGCTGTAACAGGGACAGTTTCACCTCCTTTAAATTAGTCACCCATAAAGGGAACAATGGAGCTCTAAATTATTTCATCAGCAGCAACACTCGTTAACACCAGAAGGAAGCTGTAAGTTTCTGGTCACTGTTTGGTCGGTAGCTGCATTTGAATACTAAACAAAATCCAGCTGAATAAGGGGAAAGATTAATAGTCTGGGTTGTAAGAATCTATTAATTTTATTGCACAGAAGTTTACACATACACAATGTTAATCTGAGGACATACTCTGTAACAGCGTGAATGGGGAATGATTCTCTTTAAAACAAACTGGATTACAACAAAGCTAAACACTTAAAACCGTTGTACAGATTGAAGAGTTCAGTCACACTGGGGATCGAAAGTACTTTTAATTACAACAGGCTCTGAAAATACACACGAGCTGAGGACTGCTTTTTCTTTGAAAATATATTCAGTTTCACTTCCTGTCTTTAAATCATATATAATATAAAGTCATGGTTCACCACTGGTATGATTTATTAGAAAAATATTACCCCATTTCACATGGTGTATGTTCCAACTGGCTGAAAGGGTGCAGCTTTGGGATTACTGACAAAGCTACAAAGCAGTCTTGATTTCAGCTAACTATGGATATGCTCTGCAGTGCTATAAACTACACAGTTGCTACAGATCTGCAAAACAGTGATTCCAACAGTACCCTCAGATGGCAAATGTAAGGGTTTCTACATCAACAGCACTAATCTGAAAGGCTCAGTTAGTGTTTTCCTTCATGTCTAAAAATATTGCTGTTTTGAATCCTTAGGGATATTTGATTACAATATCACTGTTTAGATCTTAGATTTCCTAAACGTTATGGGCAATTCTGCAAAGTATTTTTTCCTCCAAATTAAAATTAATTATTGGTTTCATATTGTACTTTAAAAATAAAACGGAAAGCGGAAAAGGAGGAGGTTGAAAAGTCAGGGGTTTTCTGTGGGTTGAAAATGGGGTCATTTCTGTAAATGCTAAGAATGGGCTAGTGGAAATTTCAAAGAAGTTGGCCATATAACAGAAACGTAAAACCCTTCTAATGAAGTCAACCAAACATGATCGCACAAATGTGACTCCCCAGAAAGGCATTTATCCTCATTAATAAGATAAACCAATAGGTAGTCAGCTATTGAAATGGCAGCTGCAAATCGAAATGGGACTGTTGGCAGCTCCCTCGCAGGGTCAGCTCTGACCACCCATGGAAACTTCACCCTTTCATCTCCTTTACAAGTGGAAGGACTGACAGATGGCTGCGGCTATTGCAGCCAACCATAGCATCCTCCGCGCTGCTGCCAGGACCGCTGCCATCAGCTGCCCAACGTGATCAGGCAGTAAGCAGGTTTATAAACCTATTAAAACTACATAAACGTTATACCTTGTAATCTATTAAAATCAAAATAAACAGGAAAGGAGGTCTGAGAGCCAGTTTCTTCCAAGCAAAATGTAAAGCCAATTATGAAGTTTCCAAATATTCCAGCTTTTTTGGAGGCGAGGTGAAGGGGACAAACCTTAGGGTTGAGCCATTAAAAAGCCAGTTGGTAGTATTAAACCCTTGCTTTAGTATTTATAAGAAGGCAAAAAATTCACTCCAGGCTGAAATTTACAATCCCATGCCCAGGATCATAAAAAAAAAAAAAAAAAAAAAGGAAAAAAAATACAGGAAAAAGAAAAAAAGAAAAGTTGTCATAAATATAGAGGAAAAAAACAAACACAAAACAGTGATTACAGATGATTTTTGGCACTTCTTCAATGCAAAAATGGCTGTATTATTTTATAAGTCTGAGACTCATTACTTTGAATTGCTTTTGTAAATAAAATTGGGACCAGGTTATTTTTATAATGAATTACCACTATCACTGCATCTTTTTTAAAGCTTTTCAGTATGAATAGATATCATAGCTTTCAAAGGAGTGTCAATGCTCTGACTTACACTCAAAAGCCAGGAAATCAGGGGTGGAAATTTCATCTGCGAGCCACATAGATGTATAAAAATGTTTAAGGAATTAGCAGTGTGTGTTAAAGATGCAATGCCAGCCCCGTTTGTATCCATAACTAGACTTCATTAGCTTTGTGGGTTTAAAATGGACATTTAAAAATAAAGGCAACACAAGTTTTTGTGGCTTAATTGAGCGCTCCTTAAATAAAGATATTTCAGTGTTTGAGAATGTTAATGTCTTTCCAAAATAAGCTGTGTGCTGCTGCTTCTTAGCTCTACTTCCCGTGCACCCTAAGGACTCCATTACCGATGGAAGCTATTTCTTTTGCTAAATCCTGCCTGTGAATCCTAACAAGAGCTTTAAGCCCACTAAACAAAGTCTCCTGGGAGACACTATTGTTACAACAAAAACTGGAACAAATTTCTTAAAGTGAACTTTAGGCAATTATTAGAGGATGTAGGTCTTCAGAAGAGAAAACTTGTTATAGGAGAGGGAACAAAAAGCCAAATGTAAGCACAGGCAGCACATGCCAGTCACCCCTGGGGGAACAGAGGGGAGGTATAGAAAATTAACTGCTGCATTTCTGCTTCCCACCCAAACCACAAATGGGCTGTTTCAGGGGACTAACATATACAGAATTTGCAGATAAATATGTGTCTACCTCATTACCTGGGAAGAGCCTTCAAGAGCACACTTCTTTACTGCATATTTCAGCTTCTACTAATCCCATTTCTACACAAGAAGGTGGTGTACATATGCATGCAACATTTGCAGCATGTATGTGTGTCAGCTTGGAAGCTGCTCAGCTCTGTCTGAGAATTTGGCCTGTAGTCCTTTGGCACAGATTTTTACAGCAAAACTTAACAAACATTCTCTGCAGCCAAACCACCTTGAACTGTTTCTTACCAAATTTCATAAGCTAAGGGGGTTCAAATCTGGTCAATAATGTGGATGGGAGATCATTATATAGAATTACGCCTTGCTGAAGAATGACAACAGTAGCTTAACAGCACCAGGCGATGGTGGGTCTTAGCTACAAGGACATAACACAGAGACAACTGAGACTCAGGCTGCTTTACCCAAGACAAGACCACCACATCTTGCAAAGCCAAAACAAGCAGCAAACCTAAATAGAAGACACTAAACAGGAAAGGTTCTTAACTTCTACCTCAAGCAAGAACATCAAACAGCCATATAGGACAGCTGTTCTCTGCTGAGAGATGCGCGATATTTGTACGCCATCTCATCAGCCTTCAAGGCATGCTTTCTTTCTGGCATCTGAAGTGGCACCACCCTGGTGCAGCACCAGTAATGCCAGACACAGCTGAATTTCAATACCCTAAGGAAATGTTGAACAACCAAGGCTGGAGATAATAAAAGAGAAACTGTAATACTGAAAAAAATTGGGTAAAAGCAATCCCATTGTCTTTTTTGATGAAGAATACGTCTAAAGGATGATGATGATGATAATCATTTTTGGATTATAACAAACAGTTAACATCAATCCAGATGTTGCTTTCCTGGGCTCCCTATGTAGGCACTGCACAGGGAGGAAGGAGAGAAAAACTCTGCCACAGTAGGACTCTGAGCACCTGATCTATGTATTGCAGCATGGTTAGGGTTGGGAGGGACCTCTGGAGGTCACCTGATCTAACCCCCCTGCTCAAGAAGGGACGCCTAAAGCAGGTCATATATTACATGGTTATATATACATACATATATAGAAGATGCATACGTATGTATGTATATAACCATCACTGAGAACAAAATCCTATGCCATGCAAATGCCAGGAGAAATTCTGTAGTAATCAAAAAAAAAATGTCAATGCTTATTTTACACCCAGAAAAACTTTTAAGAGAAGAGAAATGGAAATTCTGGGGCGAGGCTGCTGAAATATCGCTTAATTAAAAAAACTTAGTTAATTAAATTAATTTAATTAAAACAAAACAACTTCAAGAAAGAATATCTGAAAATTTATATAAATAATAAATAGAATAATAAATAGTTTATTTTAGTAGAAGATTTTTCTTCTTTAGTGTTTAATGGAGCATATTGCGAAGAGCAGATAGTTAACCAGCGTTCCTGATAGACATGCAAAGCTGTACTGCCTGACCACATCACGAACTAGCCTTCTCAGTAGGAGCTGAACAAAAAACAAAAGGAAAAATTCTGTGACAGCTGGAGCAAAGGAAGTGCATCAGTTCATTCCAAATAGGAGATAATTAAGAAAATCTTACTTCTTCAATTTTCTGTATTCCATTAGGGTTTTATCGTTTAGCTGTACTCAACATGCGTCCCTTTTTCATACCCAGGAACACACGGAACAAACAATTGTTTTCAGAACTTCCGGACACAGTGACACAAGGACCGCTACAACTTTTCCATTTAATCACCAATACCAAAATGTTTAACAGCTGATGTAAAACACATGGCAAGGCAGTTTATCAAGGCAGGGATACTTGTCTTACTTCTTACTAAGTGGAATATGTTGAGTCTATTTATCATGAAACAGCATAGGTATATGTATTTATATTTTTAGAAGAAAAAAATGGAATTTAACCTGAAGCGCGTCACTGTTGTCTGACAAGATCTCTACCTAATGTAAGCAAGAACAACTTGGGTCAAGAGATCGGGCTCAACACAGCAAGCAACGTCCAGTTTCCTCAATCAGTGAAAAAAAATTCCCAGGAGTTTTATACCTGGGAAAACCAGAGGATGACTTGGTTTTGAAGAAAACACAGATCACTTTTTTCATATATTACTTTTTTTCTC
>VXAV01004030.1:37125-71572 GCA_013399715.1 Alectura lathami
CTGCCGGTGCCTCGGGTGCCGGGGGAGCCTTGGGAAGCGCTCGGGCTGCGCTCTGCGGGGGCGCGGGGCCGGGCGGTGGCAGGGGAGGGGATCTGGCGGCCTCCCTGCGCTGCTGCAAGCCGCCGCTGGCTCGTGTGCCCCAGCGGTGTGGCCATGGGTCTGTGCACCCCAAGGCGCAAGGAGGCTGCGGGTGACTGGACCTCGTGCAACTCTGTGAATGCGAACCTCCACATCCACCATCCTTCCCAGTCCTCTGTGGCCTCCTTCTATTCAGAAACATCGCTGGCAGCACTGATCACAAGGGGAATGGCGAGCTGCCATGCCTGTCGTGTCTTTTAAAAGAACGCAGAAGCACCGACACTCACTTCTTACTTTCACCGAAACACAGTGTGACTGCCAACAAAACACACGCACACAGCACGTGCACACATTACCGTGTAGCCTAAAGCACTGGTACCAGCTGTTACCCAGGGACTGCTGGTGTAATTTTTCTGTATTATTTTTAAGTTGGTTCACGTGCCAAGAAGTGTACTTTATCCACTTCCTTGATCTTTCTGCAGGTTTTGATGCTGTAAGATTATGTAACACAAAGGTAATTAAACTGAGAGCTTTCTCTAATCTCCAGAGCTTTTTAGGTAGATCATCATTTTCCCTTATTACTCTTCTGGAAAAGAAAAGTGCTCTATGTTGACAGTTGTTTCTTCTGTACACTGCGGTTATGTTTACATATATTACCAATCCATACCTGCGTTTCTGGCCGGCTCTCCCAGCACGTTGCTACAACCAAGCAACAGGCAAGCCCGATGCATCATCGCAACGCTCCTCCCGACACAGGCTCCTTTAGATCCCTGCCCTCTCCATCTCACACCGCTGCTCTGCTTCAAGTTGTCCACCCTCATTAAGAATCCATGTCCCAGATTTAAGCAGCACTGTATTTTCAGCTTGTACACACATCGATACAAACACATACATGTATATACACCTGTATATACATATATATATATACATACCTGTGTATATACACATATACACCATTATAGGCATATTTAATATATATGAATTAAATAGATGTAAATTCACTATGCATAGATGTATATTCTTTTTTTTTTGTTTTGTTTTAATAGCCAAGTGAAATCACTGCTTTCATGTGCCAAAATAATTAAACAAGGAAGTTTAAAACCACCTGTGGCCAAGACAATATGGCTTGTGGAGAGCTGTTGCTCAGACAGCGTGTACCTAATGAGACTCAGCGCACACAACAGAGTTACCAACTCGTATGATTCTGTCTCCCAGTGTTTCTCTGAGGCAAGCCCTGATTAAAGAATCAGTTGGGAGAGGAGAATCTTAGCAGTTATAAAAATGAGGGAAACAATATAACCCCTCTAGTTCCTGATAGGTATTTTTTAACTTGGTTTAAACTCTAGAGACAATTTGCATGTAAACTGTAAGAATATCTTAAAAGCTCACAAACCAGAATTTAAGAAAGGAGAGACTTTACTATTACTCAAATTTTGAACCGCAGTAACTTGTGATGAAGTCTGATGTGATTTTTGAATTTCTGAGGCTGTCAATACTGAGACAGATTACCACGCATGCCAAACGTTCCCCTGCATCCCTTTCTGCTTCCAGAAATACTGGCAAGCACAGGGAACAAGGCAGGGCAAATCCAGAAACAGCCTCAAACCACCACCACCAGTACATCTAGTCAGAGATCAGGCTGTAAATACGCAAAGTCCTGTTTCATTTTTACTATCTGCAAATAGTATATTAAAAAAAAAAGCATAATAAAATGCTTCGCATTCAAATTTCTGCTCATCCTCAGTAGATCCTAAAGCACACCAACAAGCTCTGTGTAAACACTAGCTGTGTTTCATAGCTGGCCTGGCTGACTATGGGGACTTGAAACCTCTGCCCTTGTCAGCTAGCACAGCGCCTGCTTGGTGGTAACTTGACGGCCTACAAAGTTACATGAAAGCCTTCTACATCAGAAGCCAGAGGGTACGATTTGGTCTGAGGGAAACAGTGAGGGCTGGCTCTGCTCTGCCGAGCTGCTATGCTGGGGAACCATGGTTCTGGCAGCAAGGCGCAGGTCCAGGCCTTGCTGCTGCTTCTGCCAGAGCACCCCGGGCACCTCTGCGAGGGCATTTCCCAGCTGCCTGCTCTGCATCGAGCCCCAGCGTGGGCCACCCAGCACTTCGGCCAGGGAGCAGCGCAGGGCGGCAGGCCGCCAGCAGTGCCAGAGAGAGAGAGTTACAAGGCAGAGCAGGATATGACTCCTTCTTGCTCTCTTCTCACAGATGTTTGCAGAAAATGTATTTTGCATAATATTAATGCAGTATTTTTTTGGAGAAAGGAGGATTTTTTTTTTTTCTTAAAAAAAAAAAAAGTTTGGGATAGTCATTTTTAAACTTAATTTTGTTACAGGCTAAAAACCTATTAACCCTCCTCAACATATCCACTCTGTCCACCTTCCAGTCTGCTTTGGTATATTCTTACTGCATAAATTACCCAAAAAGGACTGACAGCCAGGAGAGAGGCGTGAACTTTTCTTTTTTTTCCTAAAATCTACATCAAGCACCAGAGCAGTCCTTTTCAAATCCAGTGGCCTTGGAAACAGCTAACGGAGTGCTGTCAATCCAAGCCAATACCAGCTGCCTCTAAGGCTTTTCGTTTACAGACAAACATCGATGTAAATCTTCACGCTTTTGGCACGGTTTAAATTTCTGTATCAATAAAAGTGTGTTCTATTGTGTTTATTGTAAAGTGTGTTCTATTCATAGGATCAAGGCAGTTTGTATCACAGCTCATAATAATTATCTTAAACTTATTTTCTATAGAAATTATGAAATATAATGATGAAATACAACTACAATAAACATGTGACTGCTTTGCTTAAAGCTGATTTCCTAGACACTCGGTTCTAAGCCATCTTTCACAAGCAGAGGGGGACAAAGAAACATTGTCGCTTTGAACATTTCAAAGAAGGCAGAAGGAATTTTCTTTAACACCTGCAAATGCAAACGCTGTGCTGTGAAGTGTCTGCTCATAATCAGTAGCTTTTTCCTTCAGTGTTAACATCCTTTTTTCTGCCCAAACCAATTTTATGAAAATTTCCATTCATGGAAACTGATTTCTACTTGAACTGCCACTTTTTTATAACAGACTCAACAATACCATGATCAAACAATATAAAAACAGTGCTTTCCAACAAATTTTAATCAAGAATTTTCAAAGCCATGGGGATTTTCTGGATCACTTGGATACACCTGCCACTTGACATAAACCCCTGATTTCTGAAATTGCCTTGATAGTATTTTCCTATGCAAGCTGTTAAGTGCATGCCCACATATAATCAATTACATTATTTAAACTCCCTGCTACCCCATCATAAAAAATATCTATTGTGCTATATAATTGAGAGGAAAGAACAGCAAAATCCTAGCAAAAGGTCCATACCTTTTTCTTTTTAGGAAAAAAAAAAAAAAAAAAAAAAAAGCTCATAAAGGTCTGGATTTTTAAAAGGCCAAATGTGAATTTAAGAAAAATACGAATTTTAATGACAACTATGAAAATGAGAGCAATGAAAGATACTAATTTAAATGTTTAAAGCATCTTAAATTGTTTTTGGTATTGTCCAAAAGCCCTAGATGTCCCACAGAACCAAAGACATTGAGTGAATCTTTCAACAGCTGTGGAGTCATTATTGCAAAGCTGTCAAACATTTGACCCTACTTTGATAACCCTGAATGAGATTTCCAGATAAAACATAGCAGAATGAAGTTTGATATTGCTGAACACACCACTGAACTGCAGAGTTCTTTACCCAAGCAGAGTCAGAAGACTTAAACAGACGCAATATTTTTACTTGCTTTTGCTGGAAATTGTTGCACAGCACTATAGTTTACCAAAATGAAAAGTAAAATACTGAGAAATGTGTACTTGCATTAAGAACGGTGACACTTGGCACCAACCCTCACCAGCAGCACCCTCCCCAGAGTTAATTCCTTCCCTCTTCAGGAACAAACTGCAGCAATGCAGGCCGATCTGTTCTCAGTGGCAACATAGCAGCAACGTGCTGGAGCGTTTTCATCCTCATCTCCCACTGACATCAGGGTAATTGAAAACACTTGCCCGAGGTGCTCAGCAACTTGGAATCAAACACAAACACAAGTTCAGTGCTGCTAGAGTCCTGCACACAGAGGAGCAAAACCATCGGGGTCACTGCTGCGCTTGACTGGGAGCCAAGGTAAGTAGAATAAAATGGGAGTGCTACCATAAAAGGGCTCAGTGCCATGGGTGTTAACATTCTTGTCAGCAGCAATTCAAAACAGCAGTGACAACCTTGTGGGACAAGGCGCTGCGAAGGTGAATTAAATGAGCAGGACTGGGTCATGGAAGGGCAGGAGAGAAAAAGGGACTGCTGGCAATAGTCCCACAGTAACAGAAAAGGAGAGGGGTTGAAGCTCTGCTACTGCGCTCCAGTGGAAGCTCAGTGTTAATAAATCAGTAGGCAAAAGGACATTCTCATTCCAAACAACTAATGTAGCTGTCCTAAGATCACCAGATGAGTAAGGCATCGCCCAGCTCTCCAGTTAAACGCAGCACTTGGTGCATCCGCATACGCCTGTGAACTTGCTGAGGAACCTCCATCATCAGCATCCCCCTCGCGCAGTCTGCTCTGCTCTGACTGCGCACAGCTGGAGAAGCACTGCAGCACACCACATGCCTCGGCGTACCGCGCTGCCAGGGAACAGCAGCTGGATGGGAGCTGGCACGGTTTATGGGGTTAACGTCCCAGCAGCATTTACAGATTGCTCCCCCATCCATTGCGGAAGTGTTACCGCTTAACTCTCATGGACCAAAGCACAATTTCAACAATGCCAGTGCTCTCCTCATGCAGAATATGGGAGAGGACAGGTGATGAGGATTAAGAGAAAATAAAATTTGAGTGTCTGCAGCATTGCTGAGGAAAACCACACTGCAGTGTCATGATTTAATGGCAGAAACATGAACACGAAAAGCGTAAAATTCAAGGCAACCTCTGAGGGAACAGAAAAAGAACCCAAAGCTCTGAACTCCAGCCCTCCTGTCCACCAACACGCTAGTGATGCAGGAGTGGAGGGGGGAAGCTACTCAGTGTATTATTGGCAGTGATGAGTAGATGAGAGCTAATGGAAGAAATAGAGCTAGCAGTTCAATCACCGATGACATCAGGCTATCAAAAGCAGTCTGGCCATTATCACATTAAAAATCTATAAAATAAACAAAACAAAAATAGAGGTGAGAACGGAGAGCTTAAGACTCACTTCAGCTGTGGACTAATGACTGTCATTAGTTTGGAACACTCTGGAAAACAGTGTATGCAGTCTAACAGTCTAAACATTATTATCCATATTAACCGATTTACTACCAAGAATGCTGCCTCTCTGCCAAGACCTGGTGCTAAACCAGATAGACATGTTCTGCTGATTTCCCTTCCAAGAGCTGATGCAGCAGTTGACTTGTCTTCCTGAGACTTTGGCTACCACGGCAAGTTAGAAGTTGGAAAATAACTCTTGATAAGTTTTTATCCGATAAAGAAAGAGTTCTCACCAGAGCACGCAAGCACCACCACAGCGACAGAACAAAGTCTGAAAACAGTTTTCAGAGGGAATGTTTTAAATAACTCTTAACTTTTTGAAGAACTTAGGAATCCCTTCACTATGCATTATAAACATACATAAAGGTCCTTACATTTAAATAAACAAAGGCATAGCATCTAATGGATGGAGTTAGAAACATTCTGACTTCAAATTAAAAATAAAGAAATCAAAGAATCTAGCAAGGAAAACTTACCAAGTGAAAAAGTTTGTCACTTGGCTTCAAAGCAATAGTGGATATTTTTCTAAAACAAATGCTCTGCTTCAAGTCAGATGTTACAAGATTTGGTCTGTCCTCACTGATGCAGCGCAAGAGTGCAACTCTCCTGCAGAAGCAGAGGGAACTCCCTGGCCTGTGTTATGCTTGAAGTAAGACTAAGTAACCATAAGGATCCCCCCTGAACTATCAAAAGCTTTGTAAACCCTGATACATATCTTTGTTTGGGGGCCTCTATGCAGCTTTTAATTGGAAATCTCTCTCTAGAGCCATCTGAGAAAACTACTTCAGGAGATGAATGACTCGCGGCTGGGAAGAATCCTCCTCGTGCCAAACACAGAGCCCAGGTTAACCTAAGACCTCACCACCCATCTCTCCTTCAACATGCACCAAGCTCTTCCCATCTCTCTCCAGCCCACTGTACTTCATTCACCTGCTCCCGCTGATTTACTCCACTCTGCTGGTACTGCCCTGGATGCAGAGAGAAGAGCTGACTTTGCCCAGCCTGAACTACCGCCTGGAGCAGCAGGTGACTGAGGCAGTTCAGCCTTCAGGGTAGTCCAAGCCCTGTTTTCTGTGAACATCTCCTCAACGTCTACCACCAGACTACCAGTCAAGAAGATATCACCCATCACATTAGCAACCTTTCATCTCACGTCTCATTTTACCCTCAACACTAGCAGATTTTTTTCCCTTGCTTCTTATTCAAAAACTTTGAGTTAATGTGCCAGGGGAATTACACAGATCAGGTAAGACAGGAAGGAGAAAGCTGAAGCCCCCAAACAATTTTTCAGGTACAGCATAGATAAGAAAAGCAGCAAGTATCACCTCTGTTAGAGTCCACAGAGTGCTGGCCTGTAAATTATATGTTGCTTCAACACAGCATATTCCATGAGGCCACAAGTAAAAAAAGGATTCCATGAGGAATACTCCTGCTGTCAGATCCTTAAGAAGGAAGCAAAGAAGGAAAAACCACACTGCAAAGAAAAATCTCTAGCACTGTCCTGGGAGAGCTGTGGCTGGGTTTTCTGATGTCAAAGCTCCAGCTGCACATGAAACTGAATCTATTTCTTCCCCCAACCCCCCAGGCCATAACAAATACCTTCTGCCTTTCTGACGGTGAAGGAAGGAGTGATGATCTGACCAAAACGAACCGACCAAAACCACAGCTGATCTGCACATTCACAGTATAACTAAGAACGATACCTTCTTCTGTTAGTCATAGCATGTAAATGTCACAGAACATGAATTTTCTACTTACACTTTTAAAGTTTACTAGAGCTTTTACTAAACTTTACTAAAGTTTACATAACCGCAGACGAAGAGGCCACATTTTTCTGCACAGTGGGCAAACTTCTGAGAGCTTCTTCTAGTGCAGAACACTATAAGAGTATAAGAGAATAAGAGATTTAATTCCAAAATGCAAAATTACAGACTATAAAATATGTATAGCATCAACACTTCATTTCTCTTCACATGATGGCTCTCTGTTGTCATCATAAGACCTTAATTCCACAGAGATATTTCAAAGTACAAACCTGGCCTTTTAAAAATCATGACCTGGTCTTGGACAATAGTTGTTTCTGTTTTGTTGCTTCATTTTGTTTCTTAAACAACAACAACAAAGTCACACAATCAGCAGGAATAATCATACAGATTTAATGCTCTCCATGTCTTATGTATTTCCATTTTGGAATAAAGCACTTTCAAATATTCTGGCTATTTTACCAGTGTTGTTCGGCGTTTTGCAATTCTTAGTCAGGGAAACGAACATCACTAAGAAACGAGTAACTACATGTGGGAATAAACAGCTGAATCAGAACGTATTTTTCCCATTCCTCTATCATCATCATCCAGGGACTGACGAAAGAGCCGCAACTTGTTTCTCTGTTGGGAAAATCATCACCTCTGGGTTCACAAGATACCATCTCACTGTCTTTTCAAAAAAAAAAAAAAAAAAAAAAAAAAGCATTAAATAATTAAAAACAGGACATGTAGGGCTGATGAGAGAAGGGAAAAAAGAAAAAAAAAAGTTTCGAATTTTGATATAGAGGTTGAGCAAAATCTGTGAAATTCTGAATTTCTCCTGACGTATAGTAGTGAAACAGGGCCACATCTCTTACGGTGTAGAGACAGGTCAGTTCACAGAAAGCAGCAGCTACCTTCATGTCCTCTGGAGAAACTCTCTCACTGCTGGTGTTTGAAACAAAGCTAGTTCCTATTTTATTTGCTTACAGGCATTACTGCAATGCAAGAAAGCATCCAAATCTCTCTTTCTTACCTAACGCTGGCCGCAACTCAGCTAGGGTAATGCACTCCATCTGTCCTGCAGGAATACAGCGGGGAAGGGCAATTCCACTCCAAGCTCTGGGATGTCTTGCCCGCTATTTCAGTCCTTTTTTTCAGTAGTAACCCACTCACTCGCGTATTTCGGTGTGGCTACTAGTCCCATACGTACACCCGTGTGCTTTTGTATTGCCTTCATAAAAGCAGACATCTTCCTCAAGTTTATTTCCATGGTGCTAGGTTTCCTTTGGCTCCTCAGCAGAGCACTTCTTATCTCGAAACCCACTGCTACTCATATACTTCAGAAAACCAAGACGACAAAGCCACGCCAAACACCTCACCACCTCCAATGACGGCTGTCATGCAGCCCAAACAACAAATTCTTTTGGGAAATTGCTTGGCCTCCAAAGTCAGGACTTGCCTTGTACAAACAGTTTCTGCAGTACTTAAAATCATGTGTTTAACGCAAGGTCATAATAGAATCTGAGATGAATAATTTGATGTCTCTTCCTAATGTTGATGGGATTATCTATATTTTAACAGTTAAACAGCATTTCTTCATGTCTTTCCTAAGTTTAAGGCTATCTGGTTTCACTTAAGCAACAGTCTTCTGCCAAAATTTTTTGGTACATTTGTAACTGCTGAACAATGAAGTGAAAATATAATAGCTAATGTGGCTTAAGTCTAGCATATACACAAACGTTTAATAATATTTTATTTAGGTTTAGCCACGTTTTACTCAACCTTTATAGAAATCTTGAATCATGGCATATTAATCATTTATACTAGATTTCACAAGTTGTGGAAGGTGTCTTTTATCAAACTAATTCCAAATTTACTGCTGACAATCCTTTGCAATTTACACTCTAATGAGAAATAAAACATAATTGTAACAGGGCTGCTCTCACTACCTTTTAGCCTAATCCAATACAGCGGATTGTGTTTGCCTCTGAAGCATTCAGCTTCCCATCCAGAACTCCTCAGCTATTCACACGCAGAAGACCACACTAACAACGGATTTCAGTAAAGAATGCGAGGGGACCTCTTCTGCTTTTGCCCTTTCAGGGCCTGATTATCCTCATGTGTTACAGATTGCATCTGGAACTAGGCAATAGTATATGCATTTCCAAGCCCCAGGTTCCTTCTCCACTTGTCCACATGCTCCTCCACTTACCCAAATGCATAGGAGGGCTCTCCCTACTGCCCAGGGGACCAGGCTGGCTAAAGTAAAGCCAATTTTTAAGAAATAAACATGTATTTATATTTAAAGATTCCCAAGCTACTTCTAGGGAACACAAGGAGAAGCCGCTCTACAGGACAAGTTACACATTCCTCAAGTAAACTCCCTCATCCAGTTCACGTGGGAAAGCAACAAAGGCAAGGTAAGAGTAGAGCCTAAGGCTGTCTCTGTCCTCATTTTCCTTCCTCAGGAGCGTGAAAAACATCTTATATCCATGTAACCAGCCCCTCCCCAGCTCTCAGATAACTCTGGGGCAGCCTCTGTGCAATTTCAGGGGTAAACCTGAAAAACAACAGATCTAACCAAGTTACTTACGAACTGTGCCAGTTTGACTGCTTCTTCAGTCTTCAGTGTCTTTATCACCAGCCAAGGCTTCATGACAACTGGCATTCCGCTTTGCAAATGAGATGAAAGCTTGCAAAAAGTCACTCAAGAAAAGCAGAAAACTGGCTTCAGATTTCTGCATCCGGTCTCATACTTTTCCACATTACTTTTCAGGATGAAAATTGCAGAATATGCCTATTGGCCTATTCCAGCACTGCAACTATTTCCTTAGGGTTACACAGGAAGATTTACGATTTTACTGACACCTCCCAGCTGACAGACCTGTTATTTTTTTCATAACGAAGCTGCCAAAAGTACGGAAATCTTTGGCAGCACCAGGCTGCAGCCCAAGCTGATGCAGTGTCACTGTAACATGGGCCTACTTCCTTGGAACGCATCAGGCTATAGGAAATCTCCCCCAGGTGAGAATGATATCCAACCTGTGATGGTCAAGCCACCAGGAACTACCCTACTGTCAGCCTGTGTGTTACCAGGAACGGAAGGCAGACATCTGTATCATGAACAGCATCTCACAGTGGTGTGGAAACACGGACTGAGCAACACTGACCAACTGCAGTACGCGTTCCGTTAGCACCCTGCTTTACTGCAGTTCAGTCTGTGCTTTGGGCAGTGACATTAAAAACCACAGAACATGGAGCACTTCTCCACAGTGCATCTGGGATTCTAAATACTACGAAACTTGGTTTGCTTGCCTGGAGTTCAGACCTAAGGCTGAATTTCATGTGTTTATCTTTTCTGAAAAGTCATCCTTATTGTCAGTATGCCTCAAATCCAAGTAAGAGATAACATCTCTCACACCACTAAGGGGCTTTTTCCTGGGTGTAACCTATTTCAAACCAGTTCATCTCAGTAAAAACTTTTTTTTTTTTTTTTTTTTAGTAAAAACTAAAGTCTCCATGCAATGCCTGCTGGTAAACTATGAACATTCCATGAATCTTTTATCCAGCTCCCAAAACCCCAGCTGGCATCATGGTTTGCACTAGGCTCCAAGGTCTCTGTGAAAGGAATGTCTTTTAATATGGCTTTGTACCCCCGAGTACAATGGTCCTAAATATTAAACAAGTGCTCTAATGGGAGTCAATAAAAAGAGGGGAAAAAAAGAAAGGGGGAAAAGAAGTCCCATTAATAGGTTATCAATATTAAACGCCAGAAGGCAATGACACTATAACCACTGAACACAATTTCAAGAGACAGAAAAGGCAGACTTCAATAACGAAAACAAAACAACAGTGCAAACCACAAATGTGTTTTTTACGAAATATGAACAAGCAGAAGCACACAGCTGAACAACTCACTTAGGACAACAAACTTCACACAGTCATGGGGACTCTGTTTGTAATTTTTCATCTGCTGGGAAAAAAGGAGAGGAGGATAAAGAGAAGCAAGAAGCAGATGACTGCCAACCATGTATCACCTTCTTGCTACATCTGCCCACCTCTTTGTCTTGCTTGAGTCTAGGAAGGGATATTCAACTGCTTTTTACTTGAGGATGGTGAAACGCAGGCATGTAAATGCCGGAGCTGTATTCAGAAAGCACAGTGTAATTATTGAAAAAATCAGTGACACAAGTTGTTAATTTACACAAGTTGTTTTTAAGAAGGCCTTACGCCTGCTGACCGCCTGTTACCGTTCTTCACCAGACCCCCGGGCCCTGCCTCTGACCCCGCTGCTGTCCCTGCGGAGTGACGGCTCTGCACCCTCCTGGCTGGCGTGACGCTCGCTGCTGTCAGGGCAGGGCGGCTCCCGGCTTGCTTCCCACCGACCAGCCTTGTTCTCACCCCTCCCTCTTTCCCAGCAGGAGTGTTTGTGCAGTTGTGGGCAAGCTGGAGCACAGACCTGATCCAAGTAGAAACCAAACCCAACCAAAACCGTGTCAGATGCATGAAGCCAGCACACGGAGGGAACACGCAGCCCTAGCAGGGAGAGGCCATCAGCCCATTTTTGCAGCAGCACCAATGTACGCCAAACGAAAGCGATGACAACCTCAGATGGACTTGCCTCACACGGACTCTCTCCAAATATTCCTCAAACAAATTTTTTGCATGACAAACCTTTCCATTGCCTGTTCCCACATAGTAATCCGGATGCTGGGCTGGAAGTACACCATGGGAGTAATTTCTAAAGATACACTGGAGAAAAGGAGAGGACTTCAGCTGTGCAAAAGCCTAGAAGCTATTTGTCACCATGCTGTTCCTCAGTTGCGAGTCCACTGCCCATCCAACTGAAATTAAAACGTTATGCAAAGAACAGAACTAATGAAGCATGGTTTCCTAAGGACAAGTAAATAACTTCCTCCAACTTCCTACTGCAATAAACACCAGCTCTTTGTGTCTTCTGCCATTCACCCCCCTTGGTCTTCATTTTCTCCCATGACCCATTTCACAGCCTTCCTTCCACATCCAGGTCCAGATTCTCTCTTGCTGTGTTTATAGCTGTTTCAGCTACAACTGAACTTTGGACAAATCTCTAAATATTCACTGTATTATCCCACTGACTTTCCATAGCTCTAGAAGTGGCCACATTTTTCTGAGAATGGCTATATTCTCTGCAAGTGAGGCCCTCGCAAAGGCACCTGGAGCAGAGTTCACCAAACTGCCAGTCACTAGGAAATCCTTGTGTAAAATCTTTACTTGGTGCTGAGCCCAAACCTCCCACCCAGCTCCGTCGGTACCCCAGGAAGCCTTCGGAAAATGCTCTGGGGTCTGCAATCAAGTCAGAACTTGGCTCTCCTCCCAGCTGCGTGCACTGGGTACAACAGCAGGCAACTTCCAACCCACGGCAGGGAGAGAAAGCTCAAAGCTGGGCTACTGTCACGTGTAGAACTCAAGAGTGACTCTGCTATGAGGCGTGGAAGAGGTGGGCAAGACACACCATACCTGCACCCCACCATACATGTGCAGTCTACTCATCGCCAGGGAGGACTGCTTTTCCTTGTCAAGCTTGTCTGAAATGTTATTGAAAAAAACAAACCCAGTAGTTAGCTTTAATGGTACATTCTTATTGACACGTAGCCATTGAATTCTTGTATTGGTTAAGATAACGCAAAGAAGATTTAAAAGAAAAAAAAACACCCTTTCCTACTGATTTGTTATTTTAAAAGACGTTTCCTGGGGGGGAAAAAAAAAAAAAACGGTTACATTTTAATATGTACTATCTAACATGCAATTTCAAGGACAAATATTTTAATGGAGCATTTAAGATGCTTTCTTAAGAAGCCTGGGACTTTGATATTAAATTTATGACCAGTCATTTCTTGACAATTGTAATTAATATGCTGGGTGATTTTCTGACTTGCTCTTCCAAGAGACATTACTATTTGTAGTCTGTCAGTGTAACACGTAAATTACGAGCCATGTTCACCTGTAATAGACTGAAATGAAACTTCAAAATTGACATTTATGAAGAAAAATGAAAAAGTCCTTTTCCACCATGAGAATGGGCACAGCCCACAGTTTGCAGCAGACTCAGAGCAGAGGAAAGTTAAGTTTTGTGTTCTGAAATACCTGCCTGCCAAAAACAATTACATGTTTAAAAATAGATCTCATAAACTGGGCAATGTCATGCATGATCAAGGAGAGTTTTATGTACACGGTAATTTCTTCCTGCATACTGAACACTAGTATGCAGTCATTTTTCATTCCTTTATGAGATCTTTCTTGATGCACTACTATGCACGACTATAAAGGAATGAAAATAATTACCTCCCTGCAATAGAGCATAAACTATTCATAAGACAATCCCCTAAAATATAACAGGTTTCATCTTTTCTTAAAAAATAATAAAAACATTCAACATAATCTTCTTTTCCCATTAGGCAGCTGTGCTGAAATTCAATTTTTAAAACCAAAATGCGTAAGGATGAAACCAGAAGTAGTTTAAACCAACCATACACTTTGATGATCTAGATAGGAGAGGCATTGTATGGAAATCAGGCCTGAATATTTAGCAGGAGTTAATTTGCATATTTGAAAGAGCTGAACATTCTTTCAAAGCCACTGATCGTTATGTCTACAAAACAGATGTAAGCCCAGGCTAGGTAAATGGAGAATATGCAATATGTACTTTGCTAGGTAAAAGGCAAAAAACGTGTGTTTTTAAAGGCATCTAAAACAAGTGAAATGCCTCAAGTAAGTGCTATGAATTGGTACTACTAAAAATATTTGGGCATGTTAAGCATCCCCAGATTCCACCAACTTCAGGTGGAACCACAGTGGTGAATTTTGCAAAATCAGGGCTTTGGCACATGCCAGGAAAAAAAAAAAAAAAAACAACAAAACTTTATCAGTGGAGAATATATGTGTTGACCAAGCCTAAGAGAATCTAGAGGAAGCAACTGCAGCTCAAAGGTTACCTCTGCAGAGCATGCATGCTAGTACAGGAAATGCTCTGGAGTCCAGGTGTCCCAGGACCTAACACACTGATGAGAGGAACAGAGGCACCTCAGCGAAGCATACACTACCACGTCCCAGGGAAGGATGCTCTTTGAAGTGAAGAGTGAGCCTACCCTGTGGGGCTCAGCAAGTGAGCTGTGTGGAGCAGCAGCAGGAGTTTTGGTCTTGACCTGAAGTGAAGACACAGCTTAGTCACTGTGTGCACCATGTGTGTAAAATTATGAGGTGATGGTTCAAATTTCTGACCAAAACATCCTTAACACCGATTAGAGAAAAACCACAGTTCTAGGCAGACTTAGGCTATTCAGGACACTTCAACTTCAAACAGCCCACAGAATCTGATAGATAAAAGTTTAAATCACAAACCAAAACTTGTAAGGCCAAAGTGAAAACTGAACCAAATTCTGTCCTTTTTCATGATTCAGCCTAAAATATGTGAAAGCACCAAAACTTAACCTCAAGTTTGGTGTCAATATTTTGGTCCGATCACACAGGAAAATCTGTCTTTCATACTTCTGACTTTTAAACTAATCAGAATATTTTGACAATTTTGGTTTGGAAAATAAGAGGCATGCCAAGTTCCAGGGAATAACCCTGCAGAGCTTTTTTGGTTACTCAACCAGCTTTGCCTCAAGCTTTTATGTTAGAATTTGGAGAAAGGGAGCCTGGTGTAAGATTTCTGTCACTACTAGCCCTCTCTGGCTATACATTTTACTTTCCCTCACCCTTATATGCAGAGATCATAGGTACCGAGCAAAAATATCCACTTTGAAAGGAGTTCTGGGCTAACTGCAGGCTGAACCTGCAGTTCTCTCTGCTTAATTACTGTATTCCTCCTTAATTAACCTCTCTGCTTAATTACTGTATTCCTCCTTGCTAGCCCCCAGCCTTGGGGCTACACTAGTTGTCCACGCTGGGGAGACTAAAAGCGAAGCGATAAAAGCCCTGAGGATACAGATGCCAAAAGAATTACTGAAAATACCGGGGAAGGAAAGGTCTAACCAAAAGGTCTCAAATTAACCAATACGTCTGCAGCTTACCACTACTGATAGCATTGTTGGTACTGTAACTAGATACTTATTTTTGCCTGGTTTTAAAGGGTTTAGTCTTTGAATTAGTACAGTCGATGCATTCAGGCTACAGAAACATGTCTGTCCAGACTGAGGATATTTTTTTTGCACACTTGTGGACAAGATGTTGGCTTCATTTTACAACCAACATCTTGTCCACATCAGGGGAGCGTTCTCACACAGACATGCATACCATGTGGGCTACCTGCTGAGTTTTGGCAAGCTTGGCAGACTGCAGAACATAAAGGGTAGGCAGTTGTAGTGGAAAAAACCTTCATGGGAATTTTTTTTATGTTGTGAAAAAAGAAAGAGGAAAAAAAAAGCAAACTGTTTCCCAATGAACCACACTGTGAGCTGGCATAAGGAAGATAAGGGCAGGAAATTGGATGTAAAACTTGTGCATAGGTCCTTTAACAGAGGAGGCACTCTGCAAGTTGCCAGTGTGACATACACATTTCTTTCTAAAATTCAGTCACTTTTTTCTTTTTAATTAGCCATATGGAAAGTTGAAAGACTTGTGAACTTACAGCATCAATCCCACATGTTGAGCTTAATTTCTGAAAGGTTTTACTCGATCTTGTGTCTTTAATTTATTTTTATACTGGCATATATACACCGTTAGGCAAAACAACACACGTAGAACAAGATACTCCTTATGCTATGAACACAGCTCGATATTGCGGAGTTCTTATACAGAGGTGCTAAAGTGTTTCAAATTAGGAAATGAAATTCACCTACAAGTGGCCACGTTTTAGTATTCCACCTTGGTAAATTTTACAAATATCAGTGTAGCCAACTATTCTTAGTTTCCTAGTATGATCCAGAAAGCAGAGTAAAAATGATTGAAACTCTAAAAACTGCAGCAGCTGAAAGCAAAAAATGCAACAGCACCACCTAAGGCCCATCTGAAACAGTGCAAAAAGTCATCTAAGAGGTTCCAGATTCCTGTTCATATTTACACAGCTGTAACATGCATTATGAAATTGTAGCATAGCATTTCTTCATGGCTTGAGCGTTGGCTAACCAAATGCCAATACATATTTATTCACATTGAGATTTCCATCCAGCTGACAGTACCGCATGAATCAAAGGGCGTGGGTTCAACTGCTAAATACATTTATGCTCCTGATTTTTCCACTCTGTAATTAAATGATACTGTATTTCAAACACATTGTGGACAAGAGGATTTTTAAAAGCATTTTAAACTGTTGCGACCAACCATCTAGCCTAGCCACCACTGGTAAAGTTTCAGAGTGCACAAGTGCATGTAGATGCAGAATTTCTGCCTTATAACCTAACAGAAGTAGCAAGATCACTAAAACTTCCAATGAAGGACCTTCTTCCAATTGCCAGCCTCAGGAGATCAGCACTCATTTGTTCTGCTAAGGACAGGACCATCTCAGATGGCTCTCTCCTCTCTTGTTTACTCTCCCTTTAAGGCTTAAAGCTGCTCTGTTCTCCCCTAGCCTTTGGCAGCCTCCAAGTGAGACCTAACCTTCTCTTTGACTTCATTTATTCTGACATATGACTTACTCCCTTCACTTAAACTCACTGTCCCTGCGCCAACCGAGTCTCAGTGTCCCCTGGATCTTACCGTCCTGCCACTGGGCAGAACCTCTTCCAACACCACTTGACCTTTTATGACTCGTGTGTTTACAGCAATTGCGATGCTGTAGGTGTTCAGAAACATGATTAAAGTCTGCTCCTACTGAGGAACACAAACATGCTCAAGTCACTCTTAATTTTATTCTCCTATTATTTTATAAGGAATTAATTTGGTGTAACATATGGTATCAAGCAAGTTTAAGAACTCATCAATTAATCAGTGCAAGACCACTACAGACGACAGACCAATGTGATCTCATCCTCGGACCTAACATCCTTTCCTCTCTTGTTTGTAAATTAACAAGGCGCTACCAAAGCCAAGCAGCCTTTTAGACAAACATGCCTGTAAGTGACCTAACAAGTTTCAGTGAGTTCTGCTAATGTAGGAGCTACATCAGAAATAGGTTATCATACCAAAAAGGGGGCTGATACCACACCTTCTGCCAGTATTGCTGCCAGTGATGCATGCTGCTCAGCTGCAAAACCTCATGTTGTCAAAACCAGGTCTTAAAGAGGAGATGTGCATACACTGACAGTGCAGCCACAAAGGGATTCGCCTCCCCCTCTGCCAAGGGCCGTGCATTTAGTGCACCCCAAGTGAGTTATGGGCTGCTCCCAGCAGACGCTGGCTGTATGAGCTGTGTGAGTGGGGAGAGAGGGCCCCAAGAGGAGAAGCCCCACAGATAGATCATCCCATCTGCCAGGCCAGACCTAACATGCTCTCTCTGCCCTCGGCCCCCCTCCCTGTTGCCCGCCGCTCCCCACCTTCCAGGTGCACCCCACGGAAAGGGCCGGCCTGCGGGCGCGGAGCTGCGGGGAGCGGCCTCCTTCTCTTTCCTATTTTATTCCAGGCACGACTCCAGCCACTGTCCCTTGTACTTAGACTATGAAAGGAACTATTTGAAACCAAATTCCTAAATAATGCCCTCTGAGCAGATGTGATTCCCAACCTGCCTGCAAACACAGCTCCTTCACTGTGTAGATTTAAACTCACACCTCCCAAGGATTTGTTTACGTTATTAACACAAAATTAACAATACATAACAATGTTCATTTGAAAACTGTACCCAGACTGAGGCAGGGTAGTTTGCTGGGCCCATAAACGATTTCAGCCTGTATCTCTAGTGGTCCTCAGCACCCGCAGACCGAGGGCAGTAGTAACAAACCATTTAGGTGCTGCAGCCAACACTGTGCTCTGCTCGCCCCGCTGGCCTCAGCTTTGGCTTTAATATCCTGCAACATTAGGCTCATGCACAGTGTGTTGCTCCCACAGGCAAAGGGTCCAAGGCTGCAGTGATACACCCTCCTGCTCCCTGCTACTGAAGGGGGGTAGCAAGGCACTTCATTACCTAGAAAACAATCTTAACGTAGCGTTATGGGAATGTCGTTCTGGCTGTCTTACAAATAACACAGCACTGCGTACGATCAAATATTTCAAAGTATTAAAGAATAAAGTAGGTACAGGAGAAGAGTCAGTGCCATACAGCTTTTGTTTCAAGTGCCTGCCACCAGAGAAAACTGCCTGAGACAGAGCCATTTGAAGGCTTTATCCTTCACAAGCAAGTTACTTTGTTATTGATGCCGCCACCAAAATGCCTCACTGCTTTCATGACTTCAAGGAGAAACATTTTCTAACTAGGCTTTACACAGTCAAAACTGGGGAATTTTGCAGTTCCTGATACAAATGCTGTGTTCTTCCACAGCAACAACCACCTCCCCTTCTCTCTCGTAAGACAAAAGCAGTGCATCTCACAAAAAAAGCCCTCTATACCCATTTAAAAGAGAACATATGCTCACAGTTTGCTAATACTTAACAACTGAATACCATCTACTTACTTTCTGGAACTGAAAAAATGTTTCAACATATTTTACATTCCCTATAGTTACACTCCAAATTTATCTAAGATTTGATAACTTTTTTTTTTTTTTTGGCAGTATTAGTGCTTCACTCTTTCAATTTCACCGGAGGGAATTTCACAGTAATTAATGCTCTCCTTAAACAGATGATTATTAGAGTGCTATCATTACAAAGAAGGCCCACAAGCACTGTTTCCACCAAAATAATGAGTGAGCCATGAGTGCTGCTAACCGAGAAGCGGAAACATCAGCCACTCTACATGAAATACTCAATGCCACACATCAAAACAAAAATACTAAATTGCAGACATTTTGATAATAGCACACTTCTCATTTCAGGAGTAAGACAAATAGTCAGTGAAGATCTTATAGAAGAAAAGGAAAGCAATACAAGGAATAGCATCTAAATGCAGAGGCTAAAATTGCTTTGTAGTGAATAAAGAGGCATGAGAGGCCTAACTGGGAAAAACCATGTTCTATGGGTAGCTACTGTATTTCAGCAGCTCTCGAAATTCCTTTTGAATACAGCATACATCTGCTAATTATTCCTTTTTGTACTAGTTTTTATCAAGAAAACACACTATGTTCATAACCGCTCATGTTCTCATTGGATTTCGCACCCGTAAGAAGCTATAGGTGAACATGCCAGTGTCCAGTGTGAAACACACTGATTTGTAAACGGCCTTCAAAAATGTTTTCTTGATGTTGCATCTTCTAATAAATGGGATTCTGGAGTTAAATGAAAGTGCCATAAACTGTCCATGTGTGAACCAAAAACAAGAGCTGTGTTAAATTAAAAGCACGGTGTCTTACTAATGCTAACAAATTAGGTCTGCCTCCAGGATAGAGTATTTCTTTCTTTAAAGTGTCAAATTACTGCGGTGGTGATAGGAATGGAACAGTCATGCTAAATCACCTTTTCAGAATTAATAATTCCTTGTAATCAATTAGGAATGAAATTTAAGCCTTAAACAGATACAGAGTACAGACGCCCCTGCACAGCATTATCTTCTTTCATAAATAAGCTCATTTCAGAGACATGATCTTTCTGCCAATATTACATGAAATTAGCATGGTAAATATTGAAATAAAATGTTTCTTAAGCACTATTTGGCCTAATTCTTTTGCAGGCTGCACTTAATCTTTATTCATCCATAATCAGTATTTATTGTGTGACCCTGACAGCTTGCTACTGCTGTGATAAATTATCTGACTCAAGTCAGATTAAAAATGCAACCCTGAATCCTAATTATCTCAGCAGATCCGCTTAGTAATAGCATTTCTTGTCAATTATGGAATCTCAGCATGGGTGTCAATTGCAACAAACGCACAGGGCCGCCTCAAAAGCAGACTTCCCATGATGCTTTCTTATCTGCCATATGTAAATCTCGGATTCTTTGTACCTTTGGTGACCTTTTATTAGCAAACTGACAAAATGATAAAGCTAGTCATGGCAAAACTCCCACCACTAGACAATTATCCGCTACAGCTCCAGTCGGTGGGAGATCAACAAGACATAGTTAATTGTGATGCATTTTAATGACTTCCCCTGCTAATGGACCCTACAGGTCATCCAAACTGGTGGGGTTAGGCATTTATCTCCCATCAGAATGGGACAGCAAAGTGATTTCGACCCACAGGAGAGGGTCTGTCCTTTGTTTTCAGTCTTCAGTATGATACCTATCATCTGTTTTCAAGACTTGTGAAATCACTTACACATACACAGAACCAGAAGTGTTGGCAAAGAATGATCTGCTTCAAGGACTTACAAAGCTGAGATGCTCTGTGCAGAAGAGCATCAATCAGATCAAAACGACACACAGCTGCCTCCCACTGCCTCACCATGCTGCAAGCCTACGTCAGAACTGTCTCCCTCCAGGGGAGGACTCGGACTCCAGGACACCTCTCTCTGGCAACTTACTGAGGCAGAAAAAAGGAATGCAAGCAAGTACCAGAAGCAGGAAAATCAAGTAACCCGCTCACCCACAGAGATTATCTAACAGGACGAGGATTCTGCATTGCAGATAAACATAACTCAGCCTCCAGGACTATCCTGCAAACTCCCAGCATCTTGCAGTGCCTCCATTAAAATGTTAGACACACTTAAGACTAACAAGGAGGGTAAAGAAAGAAACAAGTTCAAAACTGTTCAGCGCAGTTCAGTCTTCCTGCTCCCTCAGAGCTTTTCAGGGACCCCTCTACTGGAACGTCATCCAAGAAGCTTACAACACACACCCAGATGTTGCACTGGAGAGTTCAAATTGGAAAAGTCTGCTCCGATTTTGGCTCCACTCCAGCTACCTTCTGGCTAGCTGCAGTTGATAAAAGCATCAGGCTCTGTACGACGCAGAATCAGTCAAAGCCCTGCATTTGCTTTGTAGCACCATTTATTTCTGAAAGCACAAGCTGGGCACAAGAATTACTTAGGAGTTTCTCGACTGCATGGTATGAGGTTTTTGGAGAGCGCACACCGAGCTACATCTTCTACAGTCCTGCTACCAAGGATATGGATGTTTAAACAGCGCAAGAGCTGAACTGTGATGATGTGTTCTATTTTGGGAAGACATTCCTATTTGGCTTTGACAACCGACACTCCCATGTCATCAGCTCCTGCAAAAGAAGTGTGTGCAGCATGAAGAAGAGAAAATTAAGAAGAGAAAAAAACGTTTCTACTCAACAATGTTTTGTACAACCAATTCCCCAAATTCATTTACTTGGATAAAATTCATGAATTCTTCAAGGAAACGAAAGACTGATGAATTCTTCAGACTGATTCCAAAGTGAATGATAGTGGTAAACTATGATGTCTTTTCTTGCCATGAACAGAAGAAAGCAAGAGATAAAAGAAAGTTTAAAGGACAGACAGGAAACCTGTGAAGCACACGTGGAAAAAAAAAAAAAAAAAAAAAAGCCAAGAATTGGGCAGTGAATACTTCAGCTAAGATGTGGGCTTAGGAAAAACCCTGACATACAAAAAGCCTTTTGCAACATTTTCCTCCAGCCATATGTGTGATGGTTACTGTGCCCAAGGTAGTTCTTTCTATTTATTTATTAATGCGACTCTCTTGTGTCATTCTTTTACTGTTCAGAGGGCAAGACACAGTAACAGCACACTGCAGGATTAAAGATCATCAGACTGACAACAAAAGTTCATACTTGTTAAGTAAAACTAAAATACTGCTCAGTCTTGCACACAAGCTTGCAGGCTAAGTTCCTTGCTCAGTTAAATGATTCCAAATGCTGAGAAATGAGTCTGCCTCACTATATAAGAAAAACTTGTGAAGATTGTGTCAGTTTATAAATCAAGAAGATGGAACAGATTCAAATGTCTATATCAAGTTGCATAACATTCTTCCAGTAACATATCCTCTGAAACAGTCCCACAGCAGAGAGGAATATTTGGTTCAGATGCAACGGTTCTCTGAAATGAAGGAAAGAGCTTGCAATCCCAGCTGTAAATGGAATGATATAACTCCCAAAACTTTGAAAAATAATAATAAAAAAAAGAGCTTTCAAAGAAGATATTTCAGTGCTGCATGATTTCTTCTTTCATAAGTGAGCTCAGTGTAACGACCTGATCTTTGTGCCAATAGTTTGTCAAATTAGTGCAGAAAATATTGAAATCCAGTGTTTCTTAAGTTCTACATGGCCTGGTTTTCTTTCAGGCTGCACTTAACTTTTAGCAATCTTCCTTTATAAATACTCTTTGTTTCCCTGCAAAGAAAATGTTCTTGATTGCTCTTTAACAGTTGTCTAATTGCCTCCTCTGTGGAACTACTAGGTGTCTTCCCTCGCTTTAGAGGTGTGCAAGCATAACCATCATATTTGAAACAGCTCAAGCTGAACAGCAGCTGGAAGGCTGCACACCGTTTTGCCTTGACCTAAGAACAGAAATTTCTCTTTGTTCTTTAGAAGCTGAACTAACTAACGGTGATAATACTGCAGAATGTTTACACTCCAGTACAGTTGACCCAAAAATATGAGATAGCACAAAACTATTCAACACAGAAGAAGTATGAAAGTCATGTAACCAGGCATCTTTCAGACTCTTGTTGAAAGCATCTCGATCTGTGTCACATCAAAGATCAGACCAAACATACTCTTCCCTTTTCTCTTATGCTTACACGCATTCAAAAGGAATAATGGAAATGCTCTTGATTCACATCAACACACAGCAAAGAGCAGAATTTGTGCAGCAAACTGTAGCTGCGTCAATTAAGATACTTCTACTGTCAGGCTGTGTTCCAATCAGGTTTCAATTTGTACTCCTTAAATAGATTACTGTAACCATGTTTGGCATCTAGAAGTGCTGATCTGTTCAGAAAATAGCATGCTGTTCATCTCACTGCTTGATTTATTTTTATATACATTCTAATGCACACATCCAGCATGGTTTGTATTCCACATAATGCATCTCAGGCAATGAAATCTACAGTGCAGGCTCTGCAGGGCGGCTTCTCTGTTTAGGCTTCAACCCTATTAGCAAAGCTCCATTGGCTCTCAAACATTGCATCTGTGCTCCTACAGGAGAAGCGGAGAAGGGAGGGGGATTCCTCAGCTGCAGAGGGGGAAACCAAAAGAGCCAGTACTGCAGGAAGGCAGGCCTTTGCTGGTTTACTGCTGCCCTTCCCCTCGGTAGCACAGTGCATATATAGAAGTTTGCCTTTGACCTGACTCCTCCCATGCTGCTGTAGACCACACATGCCTGCAGCCTGCAGATCTGCTGCACAGACTCGTGCTTCTGCAGAGAGATGGAGTGGCTACGTACAAACACAAAAAATTTTATAGCAAAACGATGCATTTGCTCAGTTCACTGCCTGGGAGAACATATGGCCCTTAATCCTTCATGTTTTTTTAAACTATTAGTGACATCCTAATTAAAATACTTAGTGGTTGTATCTGTAATTGAAATAAATTTCACTGAAGACATAGGCTTGCTAGGTTAACTGAGCTGTTCTCAATAGCAGAACCCCCAGAGGAACACTACCCAAAGAACAACCCTGAGAGAAACCTGGGTTAGTTGGGAACCGAAAATCTGGTGAGCGACAGCTTATAGCATTTAACAGCAAGTCACATCTAGCCATCCATCTCTGTCTGAGCTTCCACCTTTTCCTTATTCAAAACTACTGCAGTGCTGCTGTAGATCACTGCAGTGAGTCTCAGGAAACGAAAACAACCGATGATGGAAAAAAAGCATCTTAACACTCTGCAAAAGACACCAACCTCCTTCTTTTTAATCAAAATACTGAACTCATCACAGCCCTGCAGCAGACATCTCCAGTGCTCAAACACAGCCTTTATAGCTGCTATATAACAGGCCACCATCTTCAGAATGACAGCAGGGTGTTGAATTTCTCCCACTGATCCCTTATAAAGTCCCAGCTTCCCTTTTGCAGTGTTCTGCTGTCTGCAGAATTTCCCTTGAGACCTGGAAAAAGCCACAGCTGGTGGAGTCCCTCTGCAGCCCTGCCAGAATGTGGGTACTTTCAATAAATCTGTACCAAGCACTGTAAAGCAATCCTAGCTCTGCCCTTCATTAAAGTGCGCGTGTGCTTTCTTCTGAAAGAGAATGGCCCTCCTACCGATCCCAACAGGTTTCCTGGCAGAAACTACTGCTAAGTCTTGTACCTGGGACAGAGCAAACCCATGCTGAGATGCAGGCTGCGGGCTGGCCGGACAAACAGCAGCTCTCCAGAAAAGCCCCTGGGGATTCTGGTGGTCAAGGAGCAGAAAATGAGCCGGGAGGGCAGCAGGGTGGCCACATCCTGGGTTGCATTAAGCAAGATTGCAGCCAACACGCCGAGTGACGCCCTGACTCCCTTCTACGTGGCACTCAGGAGAAACAGATCCGGAAGACAATGTCCTCTTCTGCAACCCCAGTAACAAGGCAAAGTGATAAATGGGAGCCAGTTCGGCGGGTGAGCATGAAGATCTGGAGTATGTAAGATGTGAAGAAGGTGAGAAGGTTGGCTGGTTTTGCGTAGCTCTCCTCAGAGGCATGTGCACAGCAGAAGCAGCAGATGCCAACAGATGTAAGTCGTAGTACAGAAATTTTCATTTGTATTTAAAGAAAAATGGGTTCACGGTGAGAGCAACTAGGCACTAAAAGAAGTTGCCCAAAAAGACAAGGTCCTGATCAAACTCATCCAGCTTTGAGGTTAACCCTTGTCTGAGCAATGGGCTGGACTACAAAACCTCCTGGGATCCTTTCCAACCTAAACTATTTGGTGTCTGAAAGAGGACAGATGTCTCTCCTTTCCTATAGGGAAAGAGATCGTCTTAACATCTCTCTCCCACGACACCAATGTTTACTTAGATATTCAGTGATGGATCTTATCTTAAAACCAAGCTAATTAAAAATTCAAGGGCCTGAATACAGAGATGTGTGATTAAAGAACTGTCCTGGAAAAATGACTTTAAAACTTCCACTTGTATTCTTTGGTAAAGTCAAGAGCCCCAGCTTCCTGCTAATGCCTGGGTAATTCTATTAACCAGACTCTATCAATTACTCTATCAAAACAGAGCTCCTCTTTGATGTTAAGTGCTTTGAGATCCCCATATGGAAGGCGAAAAAAATTTAGCCCAAGCTGCTTTGAGTAAAATGTTGCCTAGTGAGAGGCTAGCATACATTACTTTCCTCGCACTGTACTCCTCTGCTGTTCCACTATGTGACATTTTCATTCATGGCAGTATAAAGTAGGTTTCAGAGTATTCAGAGCTGTAACACACAGGCACATTAATCACCAGCCTAATACATGTCCTGTGTAGTAGCTTTATTATCTTTTCAAAGCAGGCTTGTAAAAATAGAGAAACTGTGATCTTTTATGCTATCCCTTAATAAAAGTTATTTTAAAAATGCTATAAAAATGGTTTGGTTTTTTTTTTCCAAGCTACAGCTTAATGCAACTAACTCTTGTACATCCAAAACAGTAAAGTCTGAATAAGTAGTTTTAAAAGTCCCAGTGGACTTGTAATCTAGCAAGAGTGAAGAATTCTAACCACTGGAGACAGAAATGGGAAGGAATCCTGAGTTTCAAGTTACAAAACACGCCTGTTCTTTTGTCATTCTGACGGGGGCACCGCCTTGCAAAGTACTCTCACTTCTGTGATAAATTTTAAACTTCTATTTCTGCACGCCAGTATTTACATATTTAGGGCAAGGGTGGTTTTTTTATTTTTTTTATTTTTTTATTTTTATTTTCCTTCTCCTTCAGGCTCCGTGACAGCCTAGATCCTTATGCACGCAATGAGCACTTCACGCTGACCCAGACCGTGCTAATACAGCGCAGCCCTAGCAGACCTGGGTTCTCTTCCATGCCAGGCATGACGCGGCACCAGTCGTCGAGGGCATGCACCTTCTGCTCTGTCCAAGCAAGCAGGCAACAGTGACTTGGGCAGTAGACTCCATGGAGGGCACGTCCCTGCAGTACAATGGGCTGGCATGGCACTGTTTCATTCCCACCTCGCTCCTCCTGCCACAGAAGCACGAGGGCACATCCACATGCCAAAATGTTCTGCAAATAGGTGCTGGTGACAAACACAGTGAGCAACAGCAGGTTTCAAACCTGCCTTGGTCATTGCCATGCCACTGTTTGTCCTCCTCTCTAAAAAAACTATATAGTGGAGCTATATACTTCTGTGGAGCTTCCACACCCACGTCTTGGGCACAGCAGCACTTCTGGACAGAAATCTGCCACAACTGTACAAGCCCACTGATGGCAGACGCAGATGGGATCTCTGCATGAACTGATGTCAGCCTTGAAAGAAGGTTTTCTGATTAACTAGAGCAGTAACATTTCAACAGACTTTTACCAGCCCAGCAGGAAAACAGCTCCTCAGCTCTGTATGAAACAACCAACCAATCAAGTACCCATTCCCAGTGTCACGGAGTAAGGCTCTGGATGGCACACTGGTGGCACTTCTATGGCCACCAACTCAAAGCTGGAAACATTTCTGCCATTTTCTGAAGAATCTCAAAATTCCTCCTTTTTTTTTTTTTTTTTTTCCCCCAATGAAAGTAGATCTTCTAAAATTAAAACAGCAGAAGCAGAATAAAACCTTGCATCTCATCAAGTGTAATTTTCGGTAAGTTATTCAAGGAGTCTCCAGAAATTTCATCCTGGACATGAAAAGTTTCCTTCCTGAAGGTTCAGTAGAAATACACAAGCTTATAGCAAGCTTTGCTTTGGGTGAACTAAAATCTTCATAAGAGACAAAATTTTTTCACAGTTCTACTCAGGAAAGATAAGACAACACCTTGTTCCAGAGCAACGATACCTCTGGAAAACATCTCCATGATTAAATCCCTTAAGAACTGCTCCAAGACGGATCAGCACCCTACACAGCCTGCATCCACATCCTCCTCCGCTCTTGTGGCAAACGGGAAGAAAGGTGGCTGTTCCCTTAGGGTACTCTGCTGTACAAAGCCACTGTTCCTCTGAAACCACCGCGGAGGTGAGGGTATTCAGCACGCTGTAAGGCAGAAGCGTGCATTGCGTTGTAATCGTGAGCTAAATCCCACCTTTCCCTCTACACCACCTCTCTGCCCCCTGATTATTATTATTTTAAAATCAAAGCTATTCTGAAGTTTCAAGAATGAAAACAATTTGTCAAAAAAAAAAAAAAAAGAAGAAAATTTAACTCATATTTTATTGAACCCTTTAATTGGGGCTGAAAAAAGCTGAATTCTTTCACTTTTATTTGTACATCTGGTAAAAAGTATGGAATTCAGAGAATTTGTGCCAAGTTTTGACTAGAAATGAATTTTTACATCCAAGTAATAGATGACTAGGGAAATGGAGTGGTTTAAAATGCAAATGTGGGGATATTAATTATTGTTGCTATTGGGACATTTTCAAGAATAGCGTGGCACTATTTTAGAACCAGTAATGTCTAATCTTTTAAAACTGCTCTAACAAAAATAGAACTAAAATAAAAAATAGCATTAAAAAGTGAATTCCCATAATGTTTTACTTTGTTTTGTCTGAAAATTTATTTGAAGTCTGGAAATGCCTGGTGCATGTTTTCAGTATTTTACAACTTAATTTGTTCAACAAGAACTGCACTATTTTAACAAGGTGAAACAATTTCAGCATTAAAGCACTGCCTGCTTCATCAGTACTAAAGAGCTCCCTGAAAAATATCTAATCTTCATAAGGCAGAGACTCATAACTGAACTGCTGAGAAGAAATGAAAGGTGCAATTATTTTTGTGCTGCTTTGGTAGTAGCATGTGGTGACAGCAAAGTATTAGTGTTAGCCAGAACTTGCTCACGCTCCTCTTTCCAGGCATGTAACAAATATCTGATGTCTATGCAAATTTCACCCGGAGCAGAGATGTCCCAGCTGGCAAGACATACATTAAAAGGTAAATTACACAAAGCTGAGACCATCTGGACTAAAATATTCACCGTCAATAGGATTTCGAACCCACTAAGGATAATACACTACGTATGCACAATGATATTTTGAGGCTTTCACCTAACGCCATTAAAAATAAAAAACAAAAATAAGAAATGAAAAGATAAAAATCGACTACAAATTGTTTTTGCCATTTCCTTGGATTGTAATTTACGCAATTTGCGTAGCTGAAATTCAGTGGTATTTTATACATACCATGCATTCAAGTTCATAAATGCCCATTTTCTGACAAATGGACGTTCAGGGAGCCAGCAAACGCAAGCTATTACAGGAATGACACGTACAAGCAACTCTACTCAGATGACAGTATTTTGAATTGCAAGCTGAATCTCTCAACGCTGATGAACTGAACAATATGGACTCAAGTAAAGCACTGAGAGAGAGACTGATTACAAATGTGGAAGGAGATGCTAATCTCCTTAGGAGGAAGCCTTTCACTCAGAGGGTGGAGAGGCCCTGGCACAGGCTGCCCAGAGAAGCTGTGGGTGCCCCATCCCTGGAAGCATTTAAAGCCAGGCTGGATGGGGCCTGGGCAGCCTGATCCAGTGGTTGGCAACCAGCCCACAGCAGGGGGGGCTGAAACTAGATGATCTTTAAGATCCTTTTCAACCCAGGCCATTCTATGGTTCTATGGAAGGCAACACCTAGGAACTTCATTATCTATGCTTATTAAAAGAATTTTTTATTACTGTTTTCTAAAAGTGCTAAAAAAAAAAAATTCAAATAAAACCTCTGAAATTTGCAGCAGGTCTCCCAGCACATTCATTTTCACATGGCTGTTGGTACCGTGCAGGCTGTTACTAGAAAGCAAGCCTCAACAGAGCACCTTGGCAATTTCGTTTCTTGTTCAAACCACACTACCAAAGCAGAAGATGTGTAGGAAAATGAGCAGCTGAGGGAAGAAAAGCTGCCCAAACCTTATAAACCACAGCAGAGTCTCCACTTAAGTTTGTGGAAATTTCTATGTTTAATTCACATTACATTGCCCATCTTGTCCAGTCTCGAAAAACTAATCTCTATATTATGTATTAGGGAATTTAAAGTAACATCTGCTTCACGGAAATTAAATTAACATATTTGTATTTGATTAGCTTATTAACTGCAATTCTCAATATGCTGCAGAAACAGACACCAAGTAGAGAAATGCAATTGACAACACCACCTGTCTGATAATAAAGTGCTTCTTCCAACGACAGGGAGAGATCTGTCAACAGCCAGCTGAAGCACCAGGCTAGGGTGTGGCACAAGGGCAGGAAAACGACCTGCCTTAGACCCCCACGCAGGTAGCTGATGGGATGGGGGAGGGAACCCGAGCATCCTGACCCACAGCTTCACGCCTTCGCTAAAGGCTCGCCCACAATCACACAATGTGAGGAAAGAGCAGTCTGTCACTCGTGCTAGGGTAGCAGAGGAGGTTTCCTGGATCATCTGGGTGATGCTTCTTACCGTAAGCTCCCCCTACAGCTGTTTCTGTCTCACACTGTTCTTTACAGCTCCCACCAAGCGGAAGCCTGCACTGTGGCACAGCACTTAATTTCTCACAGGTCTTTAGAGAATTCCCTAAGGACTAACCACAGGGAGTATTAGTGTCAAACAGAAATCCATAGGGAGCTTTGCACGGGATGGTATGAGCAGAAAACAAATTGCTTACAACCAGCAAAAATCATGGGAACCTGCTTCCTTAGAACACTTACACCAGGGCTGCACCGCCAGCCAACAGCTGAGTCCTTCCCCCAGCACACACCACATTCCTGTGGGTCCTTCCTCCTCAGCCAAGAACTTATTAGATGAAGACGAGACTAATTTATCTAACTTCGAGGCCTCTGTCCTACTGTTAAGCTTGGTTAAAAGTGGCCAGCAGGTTCCACAACTCTGATTAGCATGTAGTATGGTGCGTTCCCAGAGACCAGGCTTCCTACATTCCCTTTGGGAGATCCCTTCTGATTCATTATTGAATTTTCTTTTGTCAAATAAGTGTCCACATACTGGAAATGACCTAAAAATTCAGCAGCTTCAAGTGCTGCCTAAGTTGATTTCAGCACTGACAGAGAAATTAAAATGAAACTATTTGCCAGTGGCATAACCTCAGAAGACACCGAGTCCTGGACATGCAAACATGCATCCTTGCAACTTGCTCCTGCGACACTGATCACAACAGAGAGCTGCAGGCACCCGCAGCAGCAAGCATCTGCTAAGGATGAAGAAATAAGGTTGTTTCAGAGATGCGCAGCAGTCCAGAAGATTGTATTTGCTAGAGACAATCCAAAATAGAAAGCTTTCCTTTTACATTTACTCACAAGGATCCAGAAATAACCCCTTGATGAAACACTGAGAGCCTCCCTCCTCCAGCTGCCAAAACAAGATGCTGGCCCCCACCCATCACACTGAAGTACTCTTTCCGGACGCACTGCGTCCCCTCCCTTGAATAATCCTTTCTTCTTGCTTTAGCCACCATGCTCATGCAGTCCTTTATTTCCCCCAACACTCATACTCCTCCACTACGATTTCCCCTCATTCTCCCCTGACTACCAGAGACCTTCCCCAAAACTCCCACGCTTGTATTCGTGAGGGGAAGCTAGGTCATCTGCACTTCCACTCGTCAGCTTTTCCCTGTCCTCTGTACACAGTCCAACCCTCGTACAATGTACGGCAGCCCACAAAGGACCACGTGGGAGCTTCTCAAGCATGGCTGGAGATGGTTCCTACACTTGCCTTCCCTCTGCGTGCCTCTGGCTGTGTGGAAGCCTTTTGCTTTGTGCTTCTGATGGGACTCTCCAACCATTTACCCACCTGACTTTTTAGATCCCAGGCCTTAGCTCACCTTCACTGGAGTCAGATCACGCAATGTCCAGCTCTTCCTGAAGTCACCAGTGGTGGGAAATGACTGAAGGCCAAAACCATGTGAAACCAATACACTTCTCGTGGTTCTTTCTACACACAGTGAGCACAGATTGGCTGCAAATTCAACCCAGACTTACAAACCCCAGCAAATGTTCTTGTGAACTTGATCCAACCTTTAGGTTTGTTTCATCCAGTTTCAGGTTTCATTGTGAAAGTTTCACTCTGCCCTACATGCTGCCCCAATAAACGATGTCTCCAACAAAATGAGGATATCAGCAAAAATGAAGAACTCTTCAGATAGCAATGTTTTAGTTTTATACTGTATGTGAGAACATGCACTGACAAGCAGTATGCATACAATTACTGCTGTTACAAATCAAAAATTGTCCACGGTTAATGGACTTCTACTTTATTGCAATTTTTTTGGCCAAGAAACTATTTTCAAGAAATATCTGTGTCATATTTCTTTTTTTCCTCCACCATAATCATGTATAAAGAAGCTGCAAGCCTCTTCATCACAACGCAGGCATAGAAAAACCCAGCACGCTTTTCAGGCAGACATTTGGGATGTGAAACAGCCCAGTTTACTGAAGCAGTACTTTCTGCCGGCAGACACCATCACTGAGGTAGCAATGGAGAAGGAAAAATAATAATGAGGAAACTGAACATCTTTTATGGATCACATGAATACAATGCCAAAATGCTCTTCACTGCCTAGCTCATTGAACAGATGAGATCTTTTCCTACAAAGCTGGTATTACTGGCCATATTTCCTCACATCCCTTCAACCATATTTAAATAATAATTAAAACAAATAATCTCTAGACTTACTATGCTTTTGGGAAAGGATGTAGTTTGTTTTCTTACATTGCCTATCACACGAGGAAAATATTGTAAATTTAGTAGTCTGAAATCAAAACCAAATCTGTGTTATAATCAGCTTCAGGAATGGTTTAATCTCTGCACAAAAATGCTGTTAAAGAAAAAATAAGCTTTGCCATACGAGTGGTTCCAGTCGTATAGGAACTAGGTAAGCTACAAGACAGTCAGCTCCGACCTCTCACACGCAGCACTCCGCTGAGAGCACTAAAGTTAGCGCTCAGCTATGCAGATGTGCTGTGTAAACAAGTCATTCACAAACTGCAGCAGGAAATGTCCCACAACGGATTTAGAGGCTGATACACCTGAAGTCAATGTACCATTCCAGCCAGTGGACCCTACTGGACTGGCCCCTAAATCTAATGGGAGATCATTATTGACTGCAAGGAATGTGCTCCGGTTTCCAGTGGAGTAGCTGCGCTGCCTGCAATTTCAAGCTTAGCTGTGCTGAGTTAACACTGTTCTAATAAACCAGATGGACAACATCAGAACTATAGTTACACACACACAGCAACATCTCAGAGGCCCTTAAAATGTACACTGAATGGTCAGTTACACGCACAGGACCCTAGGTGCCAGTAAGAATAAATGAGGTTGCACTACATGTACAATTAAAAAAGTTGTTGCCTTTTGATTACATGTTTTGTTCTACCATACTGATTTCATACAACACTACAGGTTTCTACAAACCCTTTTTTCAGCTTTCTACATTAAACACTGAATAACAAAAAAGTAATGATGGGCAATGTCTGGGTGTGTAACAAATAAAAACTGTGAAAGAGAAATCAGTATAAATTTACTTAAAAAAAAATGGGTATCTTTTCCCAGGCAAAATAAATGGGAACAGGAAGCCTAATGACTCTCCTTCATGCACTTGAAATCCCATTACGTCATTTTAACAGTACTTTTAGCAGATGATCAGAATTACATTTAGCAAAAGATATTTTCTCATTGCTGAAAATGCTCTTTTTTAGCACTCTTGTTTTTACTGAACAGTTGCTATATAGCACTGAGTGCAAATTCAGGGCATTTCTATGATCTGAACATAGCTGAAGGTAGCTGGAAATATTCAAAGCAGTGTCTTATATTCAAGCTCTGTGGTTATAAAGTCAGCATCAAGGCTGACAATCACCTGTATGTAGGACAGGAACCTCTCCAGTTACCTCTTGCAAACAGCACTGCCCAGCTGACCTAGTTCAAACTGCTTAACAGCTTTTGGTAAGTATTGACCTGCTAGAAATGGCATGTGAGCAAGTGAAATAGGAAATAATAGAAAAGAAGGTCATGGATTAATGCAAAGTCACTTTTTTGAAGAGAGAGAGAGGTGGGAGACAGCAGGAGCAGAAGTCAGCTACAAAGAGTTTGGAATCCTCGAGCTTCACCGTTAGAAACAAATCAGGCTGCAGGCCTCGTTACAACGGATATATTGATTAACACATCTGACACATTAAGAAAGGCCAGGAAGAACAGAGAGAAGCTGGAAGAACAACAACAAAAGCACACTGAAAATCTGCCCACATCTACACCCACAGATGGAATTACATTTATAATTATTTCTGTCTCTGCCTGTATTCTTACACATCACTTTTGGAAAAAAGATGTGCTTGATCTTTAAAAAGCAAACAAAACCCCAACAATATTAAACTAAGAAAGCCTTTCTCAGTTCACTGGGAAAACAGAACGTGAAATGTGGTGTCCTCAAATGAACGCTTTCAGAGAAACCGAGATTCAGAAAATACTAAATCCGCCTGTTGAATTGTTCTAAAGTCGAGCCAAATTAACTGAATAAAGTCTCCTTTCAACAGTGTTTGCTCAGTGAGCTGAGAAAGCGACTTGTTAAACTGTTTCAGGCCACTTTAATCCAACACAGGTCACTTAGACAATGCATAATGCCAACATACAGAATGACTATTGTTACAATGCACTGAATTGGGTTTTAGAGCCAGACTAAGCGAGAAGTATGCAGGTGTCCATCTGTATGCACAAACACTTCCAAGAGCTGTACATCACCAGTGGCCCTGTTTGGGCACCTGAGTGTGCATGCTTGCTCCCAGGTAATTGTCAGTTGTTGTACTTAACATGTTGCTCTGAAGACTTCCGTGCTGGGGAACTGTTTCTACTTGGCCTTGCAAATTCTTCACTTTAGTCACCTTTTAGAGGTGTGCAATCTGCTCTAGGTGTTCCTGCTTCGGCAGGGGGATTGTACTAGATGATCTTTCAAGGTCCCTTCCAATCTGTAACATTCTGTGATTCTGTGACAAGAAGCTTCAGAACAATTCAAGAAGGACAAGAACTGAGAAATCTATCCTCTGCTTTGCTTTCATGAAAGTAATAATAATAAAAAGGAAGTCTTACGGTTTTATACATGTTTCTACTCTGTTGAAAAATTATTTTCTGATTAGGTGATGCCGTACTATCTTAGCAAAAAGGACTAGATCAAAAAAGACTTCTCACAGATGATGTGCCAGAGCTTCCTCCTCTTAGCATTAATAGCACTTTGCTTATTTATGAGGGCAGCTCCAAAGGCAAATGAAAAGTCAAACAAAATTCAATTACACAGGAACCTTTTTTACACTTTTCCTTTGATCCCATTAAAAGTTTCTCTACTATGTCATACCTGCTCACAAACCAGGCAGTCACACTCCAGTTATTCCTTGT
>VXAV01004030.1:78058-90566 GCA_013399715.1 Alectura lathami
ATACTTCTTCTTTTTTTTTTTTTTCCCGCACTGACACCCTTTCTCTGCAGCGAATATTATACAAAAGCCAAATGGTAGATTCTGTGTTTTAAAGAAGTTTTTTTTTTCTTTTAACATGAAGTAAAATTAATATGAAAAATTCATGTATTCATGTACGACCCATAAGAGTTTGAATCAACTCAGTCTATCTTGAATTAAATTCTGAATTAATCCTCCAGGTTTGTGACTTTGTATCTTATCCTCTAGCTAGAAAAGATACAAAAAAAGTCTTAGGTCCCTTGTATAAAAGCCAATAATCTAATGTGGAATATTTTCCAAAAATGCATTTTCAAAATACAACTGACTACAAATATAGTCTATCTGATCAAAAAAAAAAAGTAAAAGAAGGCAAAATAGTCCTCCCAGAACAGCAGCAGGTTCCATTTATTCCATTTATATAAAACAGGAAAAAAAGGTTTTGAATTAGGAATTGCCCTTCATGTACAATGTCTTTTTCAGGATTAAAAGACAGCTTGGAAAACATGCTGATAAACAGGCACTAACGCTCCACAAAAAGTCACCATACTTCCTTCCATGCAGCATGCTCCATGGGTCACTCTTCTCCAGAGGAAAGGCAATCCGAGCTACCTCAGCTGAGCTCTGTGATAGGCTCAGGTGAGAAGGAAACTAAGGGGCTGCTCTCAGGCTGCTCTTCTACCACAGGGCAGCCAGCCCATGACACAGCAGCCCTTCCATTCCTCCACAATGGAGTACCCTGGAGGTTTCAGTTCTGCCCTCAATCAATAAATGAAAAGCCCAGTCTGTCTTCTGGTTTTTAGGTAAATGCTTTAAAAAATGGTTCAATCTCTCAGATTTTTCAGTCTCAGTTTACATAGATCTGGTAAGCAAGATTTTTAAAGTTATACACTGTAGCTGAAAAAATGTCAAAAATACTATCCTTACCAGTCAGATTATTATTGGTCAAACTTAACTTTTGATTATTTTTCCATTCACTTTTGTGTAGTACAAGAAAGCAGAAGGATAAACAAAGACATATTATGTTGTTTTGCACAAGATTTAGCTTCAGCATAAAACGTTAAAACCTCACCCCCTGAGTATTTGAGCAGTACAGCCAAAGGGCTGCTTTTGCCCTATATTGAAGTGATCGAAACTTACATTTTAATTCAACTGTCTCTGCAAAATGGCTGCTATCATAGTGTCACCTAACATAAAACAAAGTAGAATAAATACACAGGCATCCAATTTCGGCACATGCATACACGCACATCCTGTGCAAGCCATGACCAGTTACTGAAGAACAACCACGCTTACCTGTTAATGTAACTTAGAGCTACATAGGTTGGCTGCTGAAGTTCTTGTTTCTCTAATACACGTGGGTCTGTATCTGAAATAAAAAATACATACACTGAATTGAGTTTTCTATATTTACACTGAAACATATGGAACTCTATACCACAAAGTAAAATAAGCAAAGACATGAGATACGAAACAGCTCAACTCAGTTTATCCACATGGAGTATGCTTAGCACGGCACAATCATTTGCTCATTCATTCATAAACACGGTATTGCGTTACTTTACACAAGAATTTTAAACATCAACAGTGATGTAATTTCCAACTGTCACACAAGCTTTCACAATCCCCCTCATAAATATTAGTTTTCACTGCTTTCCATGATTTACAGTGTTAAAAGGATCAAGCTTTCTTCTTTTTTCATGTAGCTATTTCTAAATATGGTTGACACATTTTGGGATGTTTCAAGACTGATTAAATCTCTTCATCTGGGACTTGATACTTTTCTTCTGCATCTCTGAGTTTTGCTTTCCCCTTTCTCTACAGCTTATTTTTAAACTCTCAATCAGAAGTCACACAAAAGCGCACTTGGAGCAAAATGCTTGCCAAGCAGAGCACTACCCACCAAAAGCAAACACAATCCAGTTCCCCTGAGTACCAACTTTCTCCCTCAAATGAAAGAATATGTTTTCAATTGCTATTTTCATCAACTTGCTTTTATCAGACACAGAAACAGTTTAGAAGCCAAACAGAAACCAAAACTGATGGAGTATGCCTGTAACTTAAGTACTTTTATTTTACAAAAGCTAGGATTATACTGAGGCTTCAAATACAATGCTGCCCCACATTGTACAAATGCACCTTTAGAAGCTGAGCATAAATAGTCTTCAAAAGTTCCCAATGGAAAATGTGCATCATGTCTGTGCATAATAGCACATAGTCATTAATAATATATTTTATGCATGACTTTAGAAACGATTCTGGATGCAACTTTTTTTTTTTTTAACTATTAACACAAATTGCTTTTACTAAATAGCTCCCCACATAGCACTGCTGCTGGCAATCTTTTATTTCAGAGAAAGCATCTACTTTGTGTCTGAGGGAGGAAAATAAACAAGCAAAACCCACCCAAGAACAAACAAACAAGGAAAGATCTTGTAGTCAGGCTGTATTTTGGACTGCTCTCACTTCTTGCTGCAACGTAAGCAATGCTAATCTCAAAAAGCTAATTATCTTAATACACACATTTGTTTGGCCTCATCAGTTGCTTCTGATGGGTTTTGTTTTTAAAACATGATAAAATTATTTTGGAATCTGTCTCAGCTACCCTGCCTTAAGGAAGATTTTTAACTGAAATGAATGGGGATTGTGCTTGAGGTAGGTGCAGCAGTCAACTTAGTGCCTGAAGTGGGTAATGCCTGCATCTGGTGAGCAGGGAATTCCCCGTCTCGCTCTTCAGAGCTCAAACTGATGCTAATCTTTCTTCCCACATTTGTTCCTGTGAAGCTCAGACTCTAGGATCTGCTAAGACACCTTATCAATATGCCCATGAAGAGATAACCACCTTCAAGGAAGCTCAGAGAGGAGGGATAAAAGCCCAGGTGCCAACCCAGCCAGCAACCCCAGCCTACTTTCCTTGCCTTTGGTGCCTGGGGAAATCCTGCCGCAACCACCAGCACAACACGCTCCGCATTAAGCTCAACAAAGACAGCAAAGCATTGGCTGCCTTCCCTGTTATCTTTGTAATTCTTTATAATACGAGGAAATGAGGTTCACACAACGATCTTGTACTTGCCTCTGCTTCCACACAATGTAGTCGTGTAGCAGCCTTAGCACACTACCGCTGTCACGCTGAACTCTGCTGGATTTAACTCTGTGGTGCACGGCCTGCCGTGAAGCTGTCTTGATACCACATGTCTGCAGAGCCCTAACCCCTGCCAGGGCTGTCTGAACACTGCCCTGGCCCATGTTCAGGCCCCTGTGGTTAAATGTTTACGTTTTCACTAATCCAGTTCTTAAATGGAAGTAACCTCCACCTATAAGCAACAGTTTTTGTGGCTGAAGGAGGCAAAACTAGGGCTGGTTTACACCAGATTGCTGCACCTATCTGTGGGAGAGGACAAGTGAAAGCTCTGCTGAAGAACCCACTGCTCTTCCCCTGCCTACCAGTAGCACACCACAACACTTGCTGAAGACAGAAAAACAAATACAAAACTGAAAAAAAAAACATAACTTTGGTGTTACTGAAGCAGATTACCCGCCAGCAGGCACCTGCACAGAGGAGCCCTGTCCCTCAGAAGGTGCTGTCTGACACACATGGCCTAGTGTCCCTTCAGCTGCCTTCAGAGCACCCGCATGAGCCGGCAGTGCGCCCTTGTGGCCAAGAAGGCCAACGGGGTCCTGGGGTGCATTAAAGAGAGCGTGAGCAGCAGGTCGAGGGAGGTGATCCTCCCCCTCTACTGTGCCCTGGTGAGGCCACATCTGGAGCCCTGCGTCCAGTTCTGGGCTCCCCAGTTCAAGACGGACAGGGAACTATGGGAGACAGTTCAGCTGAGAGCTACAAGGATGACTGGGGGCCTGGAACATCTGCCTTATGAGAGACCTGGGACTGTTCAGCCTGCAGGAGGCTGAGAGGGGATCTCATCGATGCCCATACATACCCAAAGGGCGGGTGTCAGGAGGATGGGGCCAGGCTCTTTTTGGTGGTGCCCAGCGACAGGACAAGGGGCAATGGGCACATGCTGGAATTCAGGAAGTTCCATCTGAACATGAGGAAAAACTTATTTACTGTAAGGGTGACAGAGCGCTGGAACAGGCTGCCCAGAGAGGCCGTGGAATCTCCTACTCCAGATATTCAAAACCCACATGGATGCCTTCTTCTGTAACCTGCTCCAGGGAACCTGCTTTAGCAGGCTGACTAGATGATCTCCTGTGGTTCCTTCCAACACTTACAATACTGTGATAGCTTCAACCCATCACTGCCTTAAATGTCACGGGTCCGCTCTTTCATGCCTCGCTGCACTGCCCCTCATCCACTGCCTGCCCTCAGCCAGAGCCCTTCCTCTCCCCTGCCCTTCCTTCACACAGCCTGCTTCTCACTGCTCCTCCTTCCTCCCCTGCCACTGTTGTGTCACACTGCCTGCTTCCGTCCCCTCAAAACGTCTTGACGTGTGAACAAGTTAAGAAACCACATGGAGATGTAAGTCCCTGTTTGCCTTGTGCCACAGGGCTTAACGCTTATACAATGCATGTACAAAATGCTTTTCCCATACCGTTCTCTCAGCAGCTTCCCTGCTGCTCACAAAATGGCTCTGGTCAGTGTTTCTTCAAGCATGTGGACTCTGGTCAAGTCAGCCAAGAGTAGTCTAGATAGTTTCCAAACTATCTATTAGACACCTCTAATGGATTAAATGCTCTCCGATGACAAACCTCTTTCCTGAAAAGTACTGAAGCAGTATAACCTCAGACTGATCAGAGCTCCCTTCCCTATACAGAAAGGACATCCAGACAGCGCGCACACAAATTATCCAGACAGCACCCCCAGAAACAACCAGATGTGTTCTGAAGGGACGGATCAACAGCTGGCTGATCAGCCTTACTACTGTAACCGGTCACCCTGGCTTCTTGAATTGACACGGGACACTGCAGACTCACTACTGCATTATTTTTCCTGTATGACTTTAAATCTAGTAGAACAAATTGCCACCCGCTGTCCATTACTTGTCTCTTCTCATAAGCATTATGTTCCACTGATTTCATTTCACAAGGGGAAGACAGAAAGCACTATGTATTTTCTGTAACGTTCAGGGTTTTTCTTTTTTCTTTAGCTATGTTCTCTTATTTTACTGGGGTGCTTGATTTTGAAAATTCAGTTTTTTTTTTTTTTTTTTCTCTAACAAAATGGTATGAAAATAAAATTCTAATTTTTTTTTTTGGTTTTTGCTCTGTTCTCGCTATTAAAAGCCTGAAGTGTGGGTGTGAACACCCAAAAGACACACAGTTGCTCAACTAATCAGGGATTAGACATCTTCAGTTTCTCACGTCCACAAAGTGCTTCGTACTGGGCACCCAGACAAGCAGTATGAATACGTAATTAAGGCTAGCACCATAAATTGCACTGCACCTCCTTTAAACTGCTCCAGTGAAGCCAGGCATTTTCTTCCGAGCATGTGCTAACAAAATGAATCACTGACTGCTGAACCAAGCTGCCATTACTAAACCACCTCACTTATGGAGAAATAGCTTGCAGCTTGAAAACGCTGCAAAATCCCAACCTGGCAAAGTATTTTAAAGAGAGCAAATTACAAAAAGGCATAGCCATCCTAAGTACAGTCTTCATCAGATACATAACTTTGTTCTACATCAGTATTTGTGCACAACATATATGTCACATCTTATAAAATGGAGCAGTGGGTTTGGCCTACCTCTATTTTATAATAACAAATCTGTAATAAGCAACTTCATGTGACAGAATTTTCGTAAAGCTCCTGCACTTAAATCACTGTGAAAACCACTTTTCACCACGTAAGGCAAACTGACAAGGGCTAACAAATTTCAGCAGCATTATTTGACAACCACAAGCTTTCTTCTTGTAGTGCCTAGGAAAAGTGCAATTTGGTAAAGATGCCCCCAGGAAAAAAACAAAAAAAAACAAAAAAAACAAACAACAACAAAAAAAACAGTGACTTAAAGGAGGTTAAATTTAAAGTACTCTTGAACATCTTAAATATGAGGTGGCCAGTACTGATCTCACCCCAGTGTGCCACCACTGAACAAGCAGAGGCTGAGGTCAAGACTCACAAGAGTTCAGGTGCTATGGAAGGACATCTGAATCCCTGTTCACAGTTAAATGCAGTGATTGGATTATCAAGATTTTTTGGTAGTTGTAGCCCTCCAACAGATTTTACTGACGCTGTAGATACTACGGTTCTGGGGGGAAAAAAAAAAAAAAAGATGAAAACATAGCTTAAAAAAAGTTCCATCCGTCTCCGAAGTCACTTGGAGACATTTACAATAATCTCACCTCTTTGTGCAAGGTTGGTACACGTGCGTAAAATCACACTGAACAGCACACACAGAAGTCCTCCCACCTCACCCTCACTTGTTAGAACAGTCCTACTCTCATCCCACACGCCCACCACTGGGTTTGCAGAGTGTCTGTCTTGTATTTCACTTGGCCTTAAAAACTGGCTGCTATAAGCCCGCTCAGCTAATTAATTAAAACCCACACTTCCCCTGAAACTGGCTCGCTTCACTAATGATGCCAAGACAAACATTTCTGTTGGCTTCCTCCAAAGCCCACAATTGTTCTTACACGGACATAGCTTAAGAAGCCAGAAACAGATAAATTCAGTGTTACTGGAAACTGCGTTCCCAGTCCAAAACTCCCACGGCAAGGAAGCCACTAGGAATGTCACAGTTTCAATTCCAGATGCGGTGCTATTCAGGTCTTCTTTTGAGTTTCAAGAATAAGATCACAGACAACGATGATTCCACAGATATTAACATGGCACCCCACCCCCAGCAGTATCTTTAATAGAAAAAACAGATTTAGCTTTTCAACTTGCAAGGCGTGCATTCAAAGTTTGTTCAGTTAAGGGCTACGCTCATTATCTACCAGGGACTGATGCTTATCCTCTGCTCCATGTAACACTTCTTCATTTTCCATCAGGGAAGCAAGGTGTTACAGCAGACAGTGCTCTGCACCTCAGAGACAGGAGGAGACTGGAGATAAATACCACGAGTCTGCAAGAGTTTAAACCCATTTGACTTCAAGAACACCTTTAATATTTTTTAATATTAGGAAGCTTAAGTTCTTTCCAAGATCTAGGTGTTAAATGCCACAGAGATGGACTTATCAAAATGTGTAAAACAGACTAGATGCTAAATGCTTCCACGTTTCCAGGTTAAGATATCATTGAATAGATGACTAAGAAAGCTACATTCAGGCAAGTTCAAAAAACACAACACTGCATTTATTTCAACCTTCATTTTTGCAATGAACACTGGAGGCTCCATACTACTTTTTAGTACAGAATTCCCCCTATTTGGTCCATCCAAAATGTGCCAGAACTTCTCAGTTAGTTGCTAACAGTTTATTTCCCCTGTCAAATCACTCATAAGTACATGAAGCCATGGAAAAAAAAAAACTGAGGGATGCAGGCCACGAAAATATGAATATAAAATCCAGATGCATGTACACTGTCCAATGCAGAGGCAAGCAACACAATGGGAGACCTACCTAAGGCCTGCAAGCACAAGGAAGTTAGTGTTAATCTTAACAACTGCAAATTCCATATTACGGATGTAGGCAAGTGGTCATCAAAAAGAAATATCAAACAGAGGGTTTATTTAAATGAAGGAAGCCTCAGACAAAAAAAAAAAAAAAAGCCAACAAGTATATACTGGTAGTGCACAGGGGGCAGCAGGCAGGCTCAGGATGCAGCATCTGCTGACTGAACACCCTGGCTGAGAGCACGTGGTAGCCTCTTTGCCACTCTGAAGAAAGCCATGCAGTCTTCTTGCAAGTTTCTGAAGAAAACAGGGATTTGCGTATATTTTAAAAACAAAACAAAAAAAAAACCGACACCACTCCAGCACTTCACCTTCACTAAGGGCTCAGTCACAGGATGTCACTACAAAAGGGACCATCCAAAAAGGGGGACAACGATGTCCAAAAGCAGCCTGCTGGAAATTAAAGCATGAGAAACTCCAACAAGAACACAGCAAGCAGCATCAGTTCACTGCTGCAGATTACCACATCCGAAACTCCGCTTAATAACACAAAATACGCGAGACACAAGAACTCAAGAGCTTTTTTGTCTGAGAAAATGGTTTCTTGCTGGGTGTTAAGGTAATATATGCCATTTTAGATAGCCTACACAGAAACAAAACTCTGCTTTAGTCCTACAGCAAACAAAACAGTAGAACATTTTTTATACAACACTATCATTGAACAATGCTGCTTCATCCTTGCAAGCTGCCACCAATGATTTCAAACTGTGAACTCCCAGAAGCAACAGCCATCCTGTACCTCCTGTAACCCAGCCACACTAGGTTCTGATTACAGCTCCAAATGTACTCATTTAATGCGTAATTATCAAAAGGATTACATGCTAAAAACGAACGCTCAATAACAAAACTAAGTATATAATTTGAGATTTCCAGTTTTTAATTTAAAAAACAAATAGCCAAGTAAAGGAAAATAATACAAGGAAATGCAAATGCCCTGAAAACTATCCTTCAGTTAAAAAAATATATATATTTGTGACATAGCCACGCACAACAAAAAGGTATTTTGGATACAGACAACAGAAAAGGAAAACAATCAATGATCCAGTTCCTTAAAATGTTGAATTTTCTGCAATTAAGTTAATTATTGCACACTAGTAAGCGACCACAATGCCCCTCAACTGCTGAAAGCAACCTTTGGATCTGTCATCAAACAGGTAATTAAAGTGAAAAATGAGTGTGTGCATAACTTTCCTGTGCCATATATTACATACAAATAGCACAACACACATAAAACGACAGGACAGAAGTTCCCCATCTGAACACTTGATCAACTAAGCCATGTCTTCATTTGTTTTTTGAAATTACACTACTTTGTTACTCTTGTCGTTCTTATTAATGACAATCTACTGCCTTAAGAAGAGTTTTTCCTTGCCAGAAATTAAAAGAATTTCCCATTCCTCTATGCCTCAAGCAGTCTGCATTAATCAAGGCTGGCCATTATCAAACATGCTAACACAACCACGATGCACTGGGCAGACACAAGCAACTTATCTGCCCCTTCCTTCTCAACGGGGCAGTCTGGTTGACCAGAACTTGCCTGAGGTTGCCCACAGAGCTAAGTCTCTTGCTTTCCACCAACTCACAGAACTGCAAATCAAGTACAGACTGTGAAATCCCCTATTTAAAAGAGAACTATCATGTGCTCTAAGTGTTCTCAGTGGGATGCTCGAGGGCCACATGTATCCTGTGATGAACATCTCAAGTCCCCTCCTATGCTTGCATCTCACATGCAACCCCTCCTCCAAAAACCGACCCAAACGCTCAGCAGTGACAGCAAAGCAGGGAGCTGCGTAGGAGGGCGCAACCATAATTACTTAGGAGAATATTACTGTGCACGGTGATTACAGCATCCTCATGATATTCTTGGTAGCTTGTGTCTCAGATGGTAAAAAGCAGTGCTGTAAATCAGATACTTGATTTGTGTTCAAATAGGAAGTAATTGCTGGTAACTAGCTGCAGAGCCACAAACGTCAAAAAGGCGTCTCATGATCTTTCAGATGTAGTGAACTGCGAGCACGCTTCATGCGCTGTGATACTTTTCCACTTATGTTAATTAGACTTTATTTGAAACATGTAATTATTGCTGCAACCAAATACAATAATTGATGGTTATTTTTAATAAGTAAAATAGTCATTAATCAAATCATTCAGAGACTAACAGAGTGCTGGAATGGTCCCCTCTGAGAAGGAAAAGACCACGAGTCTGCTGCTACTTCATTTTATTTTTTACGTTGTGAGATGTATTCCATTTTTAAGCATTTGAAATGTTAACATCTTGCTTGCAACCTCTACGTGCAAATATACTTAATGAAGCTTGAAATAGAGAAAAATTAGAATGCCGTTTTCACTAAATTTTCCAGCATTTAACTCAAGTCAAATAATCGCAGGAGACGCCGCTGCAGAGCATTAAGATAAAAGCTCCATTCTCACTTCACAGTCAAGTGAACAGACAGGACATAACAATCAGTGACCACACTTCAATAATGAAATGACTTCTTTTTTTTTCTCCTCATAATGCTGAGGTCAGTTTCTTTTGCCTGAGGTTTTAAAAATGCACATATTGTGGAAAGGCACTCACCTCTAACTCACCCAAATGAGAAGCTCCCCAAAAATAACAACTAAAGAAATCCTAAGTTAGGGGAATTTTTCTATTCTGAAACTGATAAAACCAGCTCCATGGCACACAGCAGCCCCACCAAACACACACATCAGCACGATGCCCTTTTCCACCGCGTTGCAGGTCCTGGCTGCGCTCCCTGCCCTCTGCCTTTGCTGCAAGAGCACGGCTATGCTGGCAGAGCCCTCTGATGGGGACACAGCAGGAGTACACCAAAAGGCCTTCTCCTGCTGACAGCACTGTATCACCTCCCCAAGCGCCATGGGGAGGCCAATAAAAACACTCTGCCAGCATAGCTGTGACCACCCCAGGGGCAAGCAGGTATGGGGATGCTGGTCAGGGAAAGCATTTTTCATTCCTTGTGCTGACAGCCTGGAGAGACGGGGGAGAAAGGGCTGGAGGTTGCCTTCCAATGCAGACTCAGCGCTGGACACGATTTTTCTAGGTGCTCAGGCAAAATGCCCTTATTTCCAAAATTCACACATTTCTCCACTCTCTAAGGCCATCTACATCATTTCCCATTACATTTGGAAGCTAATGATAAAAAAACAAAACGGAGGAACATTCATCTTATGTTCAGTATTTTGCCAAAATTATGAGGAAATAATTTTTGGAGTTGGCACTGGGTTGATTTAGGGCTGAGTTTAGTGGGTTACTTTGAGAACAAGGGGTCTGGCCTGGGCAAATCCATTGGGAGGTTTGGCCTTTTTTGAGCAAAATCTTGTAACTACTGGAAGAAGAGTGATCTTTATGAAAGCCACAGGAAGCCTGTGCTTTCTCAAATCAAGTGTGTAAGGTGAGTACATGCTTAAATCCATATTCTAGGATAAACAGTTTTGCATAAAGCATGCAGTTATTTCAAAACAGCCAGTTTTCCTATTTAAAAAAAAGAAAATTTATAGGTTTGTGTTTTACCTTTTTATTATTACTACTCAAATACTCAAAGCCTTGTTTTAGTCTAGTTTTAATAATGAAAGCCTACTAAACATTCCAAAATAAATAAAACCTAGTATTACTTTAAATAAAAGTTCAAAATATATACCTTGACAGTTCTGATGCTTGGGGTTTTTATTTCCCAAAGTAGTAATGACCTCCAGGAGTAAAAATAATATAATTATATCCCAACTCTATGGCCAGCTAAACCACTATTGAACTTCAGTGGCACATATTTCATCTGCAATGCCAGAAGATCTTCATTTCAGACTATCAACGTAGCAGTAAATTTTCAAGTGTCATTGAAAACAGGCCGCTTCTAATTTGGGCTGGAAACACTAAAACTGGTCATTACAGGCAAGGCAGCCTGTATTTTACAAGTTACACTTCTTCATCTTTATCAGGAATCAAGAAGGAAAGCCTTTTACTGTACGTTATTCGCTGCGTCTTCCCTGTCCTGCAGAAAACAGCAGCCATGCCCACGGAGCTAGAGGCTGGTGGTGCAAGGATGGGAACCGACTGCATAAGAACGCCAGGTGCTCAGATAACCTTTGTTTCCTGAAACTTCCTTTCCAAAACTCGTTGGGACATACTGTGTCTTGCACAATTTTATTTTACTGGAAGTAATTTCACCACCAATGTGCCTTGTCCAAGACAGTGAGCAACTCCACCTTTATTACAAGTGCTGTCCACGAATATCCAGCAGCAAGCCTACCCGAGGGAACAAGAAACACGCACACACCGCATACCCACATATTCTTGCAGGGTTTCCCCTCCTTCTCTTGCAGGAAGCCAACATAATACTAGCGTCATGTTTGTGCACCTCTGTGAGATGAAAAATCTATTCCACTGACAATTATTTTTATTTAGGTTTACTGTACCTCTTCTGTATCACCTGTCTAAAGCTCAGTATTCAAACACTGGGGTAACAGGGGCTGGCGCAGGAGAAGTTTGTGATGTGCTAACAACCAGCCTCGAGCAACACGACCAGTTTGTTTGCCCTTGAGTACCAACAGTGGGGCAAACCCTCTGCACTTCTGTACCTTCGGTGTTCGTCCTCAGGAGAGGTAACCATCAAACGATCTTCTCCTGAGAAGTACTAAGGTGACACAGGTTTGGACGTACCAACGCTACCGCTTCTACCCCAGTATCTCCGCGCACTAGCAGCTAAGCCAGGTGGGTGCTTTGGTGCCCTCAGCGGACCAAAGCCTGGCCACCTTGACCCAGCTCCGAGCACGCACGAGACCGCAGCGCCAGGACGAGGGGAAGCCTCACAGCCCGCTGGGCGCCGTTACACAGCTCGGAACCGCCTCGGCGCGGAGCCAGGGCCGCGGCGGGGCTGCGCGAACCGCGGCGGGCAGGGCAACCCCC
>VXAV01004030.1:96976-115309 GCA_013399715.1 Alectura lathami
AAAAAAGAAAAGTTACATTAAATTAAGCCTGAAAACATTTCCTGCTCTCCTTCACTCCTGCCCACTCCAGAAGACACTTGAAGTTGCCATGCATGCTTTGATCAAATTAAAACAGAAATGAGAATGAGCCCATGGTTCTCTGGTCCTATACTCAGAGCCCAGGAGATTCCAGAAGCCAAGAAGAACTGTTGCAAGGCCTCCTTCAATGTCTGCAACAAGCAGCTTTTAACAAGGCTGAAGAACTTTTAGAAACTTTTGCTTCTTTACCATCTCTAACAAATCCGCTAGGTTAAAACAAACAGCCACCGATTTCCAGACACCTACTATCTTGCCAATTTCGAATGGTTTTCATGAAACCAAGTCCTCTTCACCCTCGGTAAACTCCAAAACTTGCTCCAAAACAAAGATACAGAACATCTGAATGAAATGGATTTTCTGTTTAACATCAGCAAAGCACATTTTTTCCTAACTTTCTGTAAAAATCACATGAAACTTGTTAGTTTAAAAAATTACAAGAAAAAGAAGGTTTCCAAAAGAAGACACAGGACACAGTACTGTCAGTTTAAGTGGTTCAGGTACGGACAGGATATAACTAAAACCAGTCTTGCAATGGAAAATGGAAGCTCACTGAGAGATCTTCCTACAAGTTCTTTATAGGTCTCAGGTGACCCAGTATTTTATAAGTTAGCTGCCACAGAGGTATAGACAAGGAATTGTCATAAGCAAACAGTCTTACAGAAAACTTTTTTTTTTTTTTTTTAAACAAGTATTTCTTTATCCTAGGTACTTTACATTGAAACAAGAGTGGAGATAACCTGCCTGGTAATTTTGCACTTATTTAAAAGAAACAGACCCTCCTCAAGCCCTTCCCAGCTGGTGCCTCTGGCACCATCAATATTTATTTCTTGTTCTATTTTCCCAACGTTTCTTTCACTTTTTAACTGTTCCTATGTTTATTTTCTGCAAGACCCATAATTTCAGCTAATTGTTGAAGTACATTTTGACAAAGGGAATGAGTTCAGACAAAAAGGACATGAAGTGTACATATTCTGTGATCTAATTTCATGTTTTGTCATCACAATCAGCTGGACTATCACTACTTCTACAAACCAGGATCGGGTGGACTCCTTTTAACACTAGCCCTGCTATTTTTGAAGCTTTAACGAGGTTCCCAAATAATTTACCATAAAACACAATTTACCACCATCCAGCTCTATATGGGAAGGATTATTGAAATCAAGGTAACAAAACAAAATACAAACAAACAAAATCAGAATAATGTAGAAATAGCATTCTGAATAGGATTTTTGGCTGCATAAAGAACTAGGAACTAGATTGTATCTGTAATTCCAAAATTCTGGCACATTCTTCAGAAAAAATACTCAACTCCAATGCAACATTTACATCAGCCAGTCAGAAATCTGTAGCAAAAGAAAAAGAAAATAAATTTTGCAAAAACCATTGCTTCAATCAAAACAGAGTACCTTCAAACAGTTCATCTGCTTGTGTATTTTAACAGTTTATTTCTAATTTTTAACCACATGATTAAAAAAAAGAACACAACTAAAAATGTATGCAATTCCATCCAGAAATTTGAAGCCTGGAATCTCAAACAGCCTACAAACACAAACAACAGGCTTCCTGACAACACCGGTCCTGAAGACTGGCATCTGCTAGGTGGTGGTGCATCCTTCAGCTCTCAGCATGGTGAGCAGCACTGGAGCAGTTCTCCCACGTCCTCAGCAGTACCAGGTCGTGAGGAATTTCCACTCCGTGGAACCGGCAGCAGTGTTTCTTGCCCCCTCACTGCTGCCAGCCACATTCCACAGAACCCTCCTGTTTCTGAGAGGGCTCCCAGTTCCAGGAATCAGCACAGCCAGTGCAAATGCTGCAGCCTCACGATGCCTGGAACTTTGTGCACCCAACAAGTTGCTGGCACTTGCCTCCAAGCTCAACCAGAACATGCTTCAGGGTAAGAACTGCCATAACTCTTCTTTATGCTGCCCATTCTCATGTCTCTGTCTTCCCTCCCATTTGCTTGCTGCAGCCACACCTTTTTTTTTTTTTTTTTTTTTTTTTTTTTTTTTTATTCAGAGGAAATCTGAAGACTAACTAAAAATAATCTACCAATAACAAGTCAGGTCTGCATTTGACCTGCCAAATGAACAGGTACTTTCCCAAAAGGCAAGCCAGACGTGAACTTTTAGATACTGCCAGGACAGAAAGCAGCTCTCCTGTTCAGATGAGTAACCAGTCTTCTGCAACTTCAGAAATAAACCAGACAGAAGGCTGGGCTGGAACAAAAGGTACAGTAACAGTGTGCAAGAGATGCAGTCTAAGATAAAAATACAAACAGGAAAAAGCAGCTTTCTGAATTTCATAATTTTTCAAAGCCTGATTTAACTCATAAAAATAAATAATTTGGAGCTAGACACAAGATTTTATCCTTCATTCCCTGTGACTTCTGGAAGTTACAGAGTACATCATACCAACTCAAAGCTGCAGAATGAATTGTGGAAAAACTGTTTGTACTTCGATACTTTCACCACCACAAGTTCAGAAAGAATGTAACTATGCAAATTCAATTTACAGCAAGCTATATATAAGGATAAACTGATGCATGTCACATGGAAAAATACCTCCATATTTGTTGCCATTTCCTGCCTAGGTTGAGAGAGAGTAAGCAATACTATTCACAGCCAAAACGAGCACAGAAAATGAGAGGTACAAGAAAGGAACAGGTATTTGCGAAACAATTTTCCAGGTATTTTAGACAGTTACTAAGATGGATTTGTTTTATATGCTGCAGCCTCAGGCACAAGCTTAGAAGAACATGTTTGATCCTGAAACTTTTCTTCACATGACTTAATCACACTGCTTCGAGGAGTAACGTACATGGTAGGAGTAAGCAATAGAGCCCTGTGATCAGAAAACTTAGACAAACAGGTAACAAAGTGAGAGCAGTCTGCAAGCCACAGCACACTGGTATCTGCAGTCCAAGTTCAACTCATTTTTCAAAATAGCTGCCACAGTGGGAAAGAGGTAGTCTGCACTGGGCAGCAGCTACAGACCCAGAGCAGAGATTTTACTTTAAAATACTGCTGCTGTCACGCAGGACCTGGGGGCCAGACCTCTGCAGCGAAGCGGTCAGAAATGGAAGCAATTAGTTTGTCATTAGAGAGTTTATCGGCCAGGATAGAATGAAGCGTGCAGGAACTGTACCCTCCAAAGCCTCAGATAAATGGTAATTTGCTCTGTGAAAAGTTCATGAGGCAAAAACAAGACCTCTGATAGGTAATACACGGCAGCTAAGGGGGGACAGGGTGGCAGTGCCTCTGAGAACATGCTTCCTTCCCAGTTGAAGTTTCAACTAAGATCCAAGTTAGAGTTTTTATCTCTGCCCACCTTTGTGCTAAGTGATTACATAGTGCAAAGTGATGCGGATGAGAACTTGCAAGAAAATGAGAGCATGCCATTTTTGAGGAACAGGCAATCAGCACAGTAACATCTAGGGAACAATGGCCAGGGACAACAGCAGGCTGAATACAAGCGCCAAGATGGAGGAGCATGCTCACAGTACTGTGGGCTCATCAGCTCCCAACACCTGCGCTTTTGCATGAAGCATGTGTAACGTTCTGCCTCACTTCCATGCTTTCCACCCACTTTCCACTTTCCAGGAATCCCCTGGAAACAGCCCTGCAGCAACGAGAACACCCATGCACTCAGTCCCTCCGGGGTGGTTCTCGACAGCCTGCCATGGCTGTCCACCACTCAGTAACAGTGCACGACATCTTTCAGCAAAGCCTTTTTTGACTCGGAGTGGTTCACCCTACAGGTCTCAGCAGAGAACAGCAGGGTTTCAGAAATCACTGCAAGGGCAGAAATACCTGCTGCCAACAAACCACCAGATCGCAACTGTTTCGCATACAGCCAGAGCACAGGTGTGTCCAGCTGTCACACTGGGCCTTGATTTACCCATGGCTCAGAAAACAAGCAGCTGTGGGAGTTTCAGACCACACACCCTAGACAAATGAAGTATTTCCACCAAGTTCGCTGATGTTCTTTTCAGAAGGTTAACTACTGGCATTCTCACTGATTTGGTTTCTGTTAGACATCTCACCACGGTTGTCCTGCTCCACATCTGTATCACACAGGCTTCGCTTCCACACAGACCAAAAATGCTCTATGAACAACACCCCATTCCAGCTCGTTCGCCTTCTCAGTGAACATGCTGCAAATAGGTGTGTTGCATCAATGTCTGTTTGCACTGGACATTGTCTCGGAGACTGGAGGGCACTGAAACAGCTCGTGGCACTCCTCTGAGGATGTCCTAAACGTGATGACTGCACAGTATTTTAGAATGAGGAGGATAAACACATTATCAAGACAGGGAGATAATAATGAGGCATTTCAATTATTTTTAGTATTTTTAAAAATGCACACCTACCTAGTGGTGCTAAGAATTGGTAGAGCCCAACAGACGGGCAGTGGCTTTGGCTACAGAGACAAGCTTGCAATTCCAGTTGTGCATGGCATTAGCTATGGAATCTCGTTATGGTGTACTGACAACCTGAGCACTCAGGTGGTTTGTTTATCAGCTTCTGAAGCAGGGAGTTTACGGCTGTGTTTTAATGAACACTGCAAACTGAGATGAAGATTGAAGTTCTTAATGATTTGTGATTTTGTATACATATTTCATAGAAGTTTAACATACAAAATAAATTAATTCCGAAGTAATCTAGAGGTAATACCACATGAAATAGTTTCTCCTTTATATTGGGTTTCTTTGAAGACTAATAATTCAAATACTTGATTTGGAGAATTCAGCAATGAGCAAACACAACCAGTTCTACACCCACCATCTGCTCTCCTGCTTAGAAACGAGAAAACCTTCCAGGAAGTCCAACAGACCTCACTTTTAAGAATCATGATGTAGAGATAACCCACCACCTGTACAAGACATTCTCAGGGGCAGCCAAACACTGTTTTACACAGATTGTAGAGAAGTGCACATTATAAACCACACAGCTGGAATTCAGTGGAGCTGAGGCACATCACAGGTATAACATGATGCTTCTGAGTATGTGCATAAAGGAACTATGGTTTCTTCTCTGAGAAAAAATTATGGTTGCATAAACACATTCTATGGTGCTCAACGTTGGAATCTCCATTTCCAAAGCAGCCACAGTGTCAGCGTTGTGCCCTTCTTAGCAGCATTTCCTTTAAAGATGCTGCTCTGCATCAGAACTCCAACTCCAAACTGAGCCAGGGCAGACAATTACTGAAAGGGAACAAGGTAAGGCAGAGAAAGGAGAACTCACTCTAGACATCTGCTTTATGAGCTACACAAAGAAACGAAAACAACAAATGACAAACACAACTTCTCCTCTTTTACCTCCACATCCCTTTGTTTCCCCCTTTCTTAGTCTGTCAGCATTACAGCACTTCATGTTTTCAAGCTGAGTTGTGACAGACTCAAGACAAATCTTACACTAGCACGTATACATTTTATGCTGGTGTACTACCCAACGCAGGATGCAGAAGTACAACTATTTATTTCCTAGAGAAGATGCTACAGAAGCAAAGCTATGCAAACAGACGAGTAGGGTCTCTGTTTCCTGTTCAAGCAGTCTCACATCTGCTACCCCGACACGCAGTACGCTAGCAGAGCTATCAGCTAAAAAACGAACTCTCCCACAGCAGCCTGGCTCAGAAGTCAGCAAGCGCTTTTGTATCAGCTTTAGATCATGCCTCAGGAGACAAACATGGCTATTAAGGCTCCCTTCAGGTACTCAAGGAAGTTTGAAATTCACATGGAATTTTCAAGAAGAACAAACACATACTCCAACCCTATTAAAACAATTTAGGGAGCACTAAATACTGTAATTCCCTGTTGCAATTATCTTAATGATGGTGGAAGGGAACTTAACATCAAGAAGCCTCAGAAAAGCCTAACAGCAGTTTAATACACTGGAAGGCTATTAAAGGAAATCTGCATTTATTTAAACCAGCTGCATGGAAGTTCTGAAGGAGCAAGATGCAGTTATTACTGTGAGCAAAGCTAACGTTGCTCAGGTTCAATTTGTAGCCACTTTGCACAGAAATACTGGTACTCAGGAGCCAAACGGAAGATACAATTACCACAGCTCCGTTTTTATTTATTTATTTAAAGCCATCCAACATTCCTCTGAATACTTTAACATTTTAAAGTAAATGTTTTCAAATAAAACAGTAATGTATTCTTTTCCCCAAGAGTAAAACAATTAGCACAGCAGGTTTTAATCAAGTGCCTTACATTTCCCCAGCCTGAACTCTCCGACTACAAGCTTCACAAATAATATCTCTTTTCAGATATCAACAGGCTAAGAAATGTCAGTTGTAATTACAAACTTTATGAAGTTGACAAATGAATTCATGGTAACAACAGCTCCTTACCCCCTTGAACTCTCATAAACCTGGACTAAACCTAATGGATTTGGCTCTTCTGTAACCAAACTCCAGCAGTTTGCAAGAGAGTTTTGCAAATTCTCCTATAGGAGACTAATCAAGCAGCATCAATCTAGCAGGTTACTTATCATCTAGGAATGCTTTAAAGGATGAGATAGCTAATTCTACAGAAATTTAAGACAGGGAACTGTAATTCAAAAGGCAGGGCCTCTACCACTAATTTAAGAAAGACTATAACCAGTAATTTCACCTTGCAGGCCTCCAGCAACATGCGAGAAGAGCACCAGGACTTGTTTCCCAGTGCTGTGTCAAGTCTGAGCAGCATAGTTTTCTCTCTCAACAGCAGAATTTCACTGCACTTTAAATTCACTGTTGCATCCCCTGCATTTTGCTTCAGAGACCAAATAGTGCATTCATTCACCATCACCTCTCAAAGGCATCTTCATAGGTAATTCCAGATTGCTCTTTCTAGAGTGAAACCTCTCTGACCTAAATACTAGGCTAGCGGGATAAGGAAGTAACCAGTTGCTGCCATTTTCCAGGAAGGACTGTGTAAGATTTACTGTAATGAAACACGTGCATACATTTTACTAAGACAAAAATAGATTGGAAATTGCTTGGCACGTTATCTCCTTCATGGATTATTAATCCCTCTGTCCATGAGTTTATGGAGAACATAGAAATGATGTCTTGCCACAGGTGAGGTTTCCCCACTGCTGATTGCCCGTGACCTACTGCAGCGGAACTATAAAGACGAAAGGAGCAACATTCAAGCCTTCAAGCTGGCAATGGCCTGCCTTGGCAGCCTCTCATTCCCCAAGCATCTTTGCACAGCCTGCCTAGTGTCCTGGGAATGCTGTACGGGGGAAGGCTGCACTGCAAGCAGTGTGCATGCACAGCAGCATCCCATTCTTTAGCATGCTGGAAATTCGGCATGACCACTTTCTGTTTTCAAGGGTAACACAATGCTCAACCACATTAAAATTATTAAAATTTAGAAATTGCCAAAGCTATTGTTTGTTTTCAATCAACTTCTCTTGCTGTCCTCCTACACCCGATCTACCTCCTGTAATTACAGAACAAATACCTAATGACAAACTGCTGCTGGTTTCCAGTCATTTGCAACAATTCAGCTCTTTGGTTCTGGGATATGAAACTGCTGATGGGGACAGACATGACACGTAAGCAGAGGTTACGAAGCTGCATCTGCTTCCTAATAACTCTGCACGCTCCCTGCTGCTTTAGGTTAGAGAATGACATGGGAAGCCCCCACATTGCTACTGAGACACTAAAGAAGAAAATTAAGAATAGGCTTGGGGAAAGGGGGGAAGCTGAACACCTCCACTGAAAGGTTATAGGGTGTTTACACTACAAGCTGTAGCAGGTTCCTCCCCCCCCCTCCATTTCTCTCCTCTGAAGTCTTCAGCTTTAGGAGCAATACACTAAAGGAAAAAATACCACTCCCTATTTCACACCTTTATATAGATCCTAAAGGCTGAGGGAGAAGAGGGACCACAGCCCTACTTCCCAGACTGAGTGACAAACATCAAATGAAACAAAGAAACGGCAGTAGGAAGTAGCGAAGTGAATTACAAGGAAGTTCTGTTTCACTGCTTTCTTCTTTCCAAATCCAATACCTAATCAACACTTTGGAAAAGTGATCGGTGTCACTGGTTCAACAACTCAGACACTGGGTTTGAGCACAAAACACCACACTAAAAATTTGAGTCTCATGACAGGTCCTCTATGAGGAATGTATCTAATACCATACCACTACCACTGTGAGAGACAGCAAAGGAATTCAGTTTAAAATAAAATTACCTGTAAGACTAGTTATTCCACCCAACTGTTAAGCCAAACTCCTTTATGTTCTGCATTAAGAGTCGGAGACAGAAAACACTTGAACTACGTTCAATCTTCTCTTCAATATGCAATACTTGCAGCTCTACTGCAGTCTTAAGAGATTTTTTTAAATCAAGAGAACAAACCAGTGCTTTCTATCTTGCAGCGTTCTGCTACTCACTGCTCTCTGCTCACAGCAAAGTGGTTGCAAGAAGACTGCTGCAGAGAGCCATGGCACTGTGTGATGTGCCTCAACGAGCTCTCCACAGTTTTCATTAGGAATAGAAGAAACGTTTAATCTCGCTGATTTATGATATTCCTCCACAGATTTCTTCCAGTCAGAACAGCTGATCAGTAATTGTTTGTAAGGGATGCTTCAGCTCCTTCTGGCAGCCTAACTCCCATAGTACAAACCTTTTGTTTCGGGCTACTGTCAAACACAATCCAGCTTTGTGGTCTAGATGGGTCCATTTAGGACAAAGACTAATGGCCAGTTCCATGCCTGGTCAGTTAAGTCATTTTTCTGAGCCTGGAAACAACAATACATAGACAACAAGGTCTCTGAGCTGGGGTGAGATGACCTTTTATAAATCATATGATGTCCTGATCACCACCTTCTCTCAGCAGAAGGCAAAATAAAGATATTAGCATGAAATAAAGTGCAACAATGCAAAGATGAGGAAAAAAAGATCCAGTGAGAAGGGACTAGCATGGAAACTGGAAGACCAGGGTTCAGCCTTCACCTGCCCATTCTAAACAAGCTGGACACATTTCTCCTTGTACTTGCTCTATCTCAGAGAAGTTGTAAACGACAGCTAGCCCATCCCAAACGAGCTTTATTTACAAGAGGGTGGAAGGAGAGCACCCACTTTGTAGAAGAAAATGTTACAGTGAGCCTACTACTTCAGCTTTGCTAAACTGCTGGCCCTGAAGTGGCTGCATCCCCAGAGCACAGAACACTCCCATGTGACGCACATTTTCACTCAGAAAAAGGGAAAACGGAATGCAGTGCAGGGATCGGGGAGATCAGGAGGAGTCTCCTCATGTTTCCGACCTGCCCTGCTGTGCAATTGCAGCCTTGGCTCTTGCTGCTGCTTTTAACTGCAGATAAACCTCGAGATGGCTCAACAGGAAACGCAATGCCAGGGTAACCATGAGCAGCACAAAAATCCTTCATTTCCCCTTTAGCCCTAAAGGATATTTTCTGATTAAGGCTAGAAGCTGTGCCACAGCCACAGTGGTGTAAAACTCTGTTTATTAATGCAATAAAAGCAGACCAACTCTGCACGTCAGACTGCAGTAATGGGCACCAAAGCAGCATTTTGCTTCCTAGAAGCAGCGCACTCTCACCGCATTAATGACAGGACTGAGACACTGCAGCCTCTTCGCCACTTAGCTTGCACACCACCAGAGAAAAACATCTCTGTCGCTTTCAGATACATTCATCCAAATTACTGCCAGAGGTTATTCTGCCTGATACGTGAGAGAGCAGCAATCCCTTTAAGTAATGGGACAGAAACGCTCATCCAGTGGTGTGCTGCCTCCATACTTCACTTCTGCTTTTGTGTGCGGGACTTCTGCGAGCATGCACTTCAAACTCAGCAGCCAAAGCTTCATCTTCCCAGTATTTCTCACCTGTTCCCAGGCAGCACACAGAACTTCCTTGATGAGATGTTGGTGAGAACTGTATTTGGAGTTGCCACCCAGAAGGAAGAGCAGAGCCCCTGATTCCTTTGTACCATAGGGGCTTTTCTCCCCCTGGGCTCTGCAGTGTTTGACTAGTTTACCTTATGCCACTATCCTTTCTTTTTCCCTACAGCCTTTTCATCCAGAAAAATATTGTCTGTCTCCTCTATAAGCCCTCCCCTCTTCCCTTCTTTTAATTTTTACACGTATTGTATGGGAACAACATGTCTGATATTTCTGCTCTTCAGTCAGACTTAGCTGAAACCAGCCTATGGATTTAGAAGTTGGAAGTGGAGGGAGAAGAAGAGCAATAAAGCATTTGATTTTCCTCGCTTCCCAGAAAAACAGACAACAAAAACAAGGGAACATGGACATCTCATGTCATCTTGGCCAAAAGAGGGAGAAAGGGGAAGTGGAGGAAAAAAAAAAAAAAAAGAGGTTGGAATAGGCTTCTCAAAAGTACAGCAAAGAAAGATTAAGATTAGAAAGTTCTGTTCTCGTACAGCCATAAATTAGCTAGATCCAAATCAGTTTATGTTTTTCTAACTTGAAACTGTTGAGTTGTATCTTTCCAAGACGGAAAGGGGTCATCTTGTTCCCTAAGCTAAGCTGCTGATGTTATCAGCCTTCACCAAGGAGGGCAAAGCCATGCAGTTACAGCATCCCAGTCCAAGTCCAAGCTCTCACATGATCTTCCTCACTTGCCAGAAAATCCACAATTCAAAGCCTGCATGGAGTTGAGGGGGACAAAGAATGAAGCCCTGCCATGCCTGCATGTCCCAGATCACTTCAGACCGGCAGATCAGCTTCAGCTAAGCCAAAGTAAGGGAAACAAGAACATACAAAACTGCCTTCCCCCTGTTTCTCACCACTGCTACTGTATATAACCAGAGCAAACCACTAGTTTTTCACTTCCACCTCTCATGTAAGCTAGGAACCGATGAAAACACGGCTGTGACCTCCCTAGGGTGACATCCCCATGTACTCTGCTTTGCTCTACACATCTGTGCCTATGCCCAGCCACATTGACGCTTGGGCTGAGTGCACCTGAAACTACCTCTGGTTTGTTACGCACCACTATCGCTGCACTGCAGCAAACTCCATTCCCCTATCTCCATTACCTCTTCACAACCCAGCTTTTTTTTTTCCTCCCCTTTCCTTTATTTCTTAATTAATTCCACCCAAATAGGCAGAAAGCTCTTCTATGCATCAAGTGCAAGGCTCAATCCTTCTTTTTCCAACTCAAGTATACTCACATACACTGAGATGAAGAAAAATAGCTTAATGTATCTGCTAGTTCAGCAGCAACCCCACGACAGGGACAGGATATCTTGGATGAAGCTCATTTATCTTCACATGGTAACGAGCAATCCTCTAACAGGGGACGTGGGGCTTCTTTGCACCTCAGCTTGTATGGAATGCAACTCCTCCCATCAAGCAAAGCAGCATGTAAATACAAGGAGAAGTACTACAACCACAGCTGTATGAAGTGCTAGTTGACAACTGTAGGGCAACATTCAGCTCCTGTCCACGAAAAAGGAAAAAAAAAAAAAAAAAAAAAAAAAAAAGGATCAAGAAATTTCACTCATTGGGGTTGCTACATATAGCCATCTGCATTAACATAGTTTCAGGGTCGGTTTGCAAACATTTTGAAATGATTCTGTCCACAGCACAACCAGATTTTTATAACACTGCTTTAATCAGAAAGCCGTACTCCTGCATACTAATATTTATTGCCCGTTTCACTTACACGCATAGAACAAAAAAAAAACAACCAAAGCCCAATGAAAACATGTATGAAATTTCCCTATGAAGGTCACTGTGCAATGAAAAAGGGTTATAAATGACACAGTCCATCAACATTTAAAGCCTGCAAATAAGAACAATTAATATCAACTACAAAAGGGAAGTCAAACAAAAATCACAAGGAAAGGAATCACACCTTCAATTGATTTAAAAGGGCAACAGAAACCCTGGCATGTGATTTACTGGCAGAAACTAAATACTCTAGTGTGGGCTAGTTGTAAAGAAAAAATATTGTCATTTTTTTTTCCAGTCTGAAATCTAGTGTGCTGAATTTGAAAAAGTAAAGGTTCACTCAAAGTGCAAGCTTCTTTTGATGTCAGAGGGGAAAAAAAAAATCAACCATAAAACCAACCAAAAAAAATTTCCTTCATATCTGCTATATTAAAAAAAAAAAATCATTAATGAAAGGTTAAACATTTAATTCACTGGGATGGTTCTGTTTTTTGTCATTTTTGCATAGTTAACAAGACCATAATTCAAATAGGTCACACATTGTAAATATCCTCCCTATATTGTTTTCCTTTCCTCTATAATTAGACCACCTTTTGTTACCCCGAATCCTATAAACTGTTTAAACGTGAATGGTTGTAAACTGCTCGTATTAAAAATTAGGCATCTCCTCCTCCCAACGTGGCACAATGGAACCGCATCCAGAAAAAACTACGGCACATAAAATCAGCATTATATCTCCGACACCCTTTTCTGCAGGGGCCTGACCCACATGACATCATCCGCACGCTTTATACAGCTTCTGTCTCGTTCTCCAGCCACGCACATGACTCCTGCCTAAACACCTACTAACAAAGAGAGATGTGCAGGCTCCCTGACAAGCTGCCATGGAGAAGAAAATCACCCTGTCTCCACCAGAGCTACGGAGAGCGCAGCTTCTGGGAGGCAAATGCCGAGCCCTGCTGGCTCCTGCTGCCCAGCAGAGGCATTGCCAGCACGAAGCAGCCAGACAGAGCCCAAGGGACAGGACAGGGCTCCCCAAGAACCAAAGCATCTCCGTACCGCGCTGCTCCGCTATTTTCAGTTACCGAAGGCACTTTCTGCCAAGTCACTCCACACAAAGCTAGTCCTTAGGGGAATTACGGCCCCACTCCTGAACATGCTGCAGAGCTGCTGCCCCCCCCCAAGGCATTTCCAGGGTTTTACTCAGTGCGCATCCTACTTATGCTCTGCGCCAACGCTCTGAGTTCTGAGGCAGGGACCTGGTGTGCCCCTGCGCAGACCAAATGGACCGGAACCAGCAATGGACATTGGTAGTTTTAGGAAACGCAGCACTGCCAGGTTATCTTTTTCTGCCTCCTCTGAGAGAAGGCTACTACTGAACATTGAACTTCCAAATCAGCAAAATGTTTTCAAAAGGTGACTTTATTTTCAAGTCCAAATTTACTGAAGTTCTTACATGAACAGATGATTAAATGATTTTTTCTGAGGTGACACAGATTTTTAAAAAAAATTTTTTAGGTTTGATTTTGACACCTGCTTGCTGTTCAACACATGCTGCATAGATCCTGGTGCTGTGTGGACCCTTTTTCCAGCAGCACATACTGAACTCTTACCCATTATCCACTGGTACCCTACAGAAACCCTCATTATTGCTGTCAGTTGAAAATCCCCTTTTTCAAAGCATAGCTTTCATATGCCAACTGCAGCGGCAACTTGGGCTGTCTCACATTTCACATCATTTGGTCAGAAAAGAGACGATGCACTCCCGCAGCTCCAGGAAGGGCTACCGCCTGCTTTTCCTCCCCACTGCACAGAGTGCTACCGCTGCGGCAGACAGAAGGACAGTGCGGACAGAAATGGACAGTGCAAGACAGACCTCAGCTTCCACAGAGGTGCTGGGGGGAGCAGGGAACAACCAAAACCACCCGAGTGTGAAGGATTTAATTCAGATGAAATAGTAGCAGTATTTGGAAATAGAATGTAATAAAAAGGAAAATAATGTGAATCAATTTTAAAAGATTCTAGATCCTGGAGTGGATTATAGCCTGAATTAAGCACTACAGGAAAAGACAGCATATTTTTCAGTAAGTACATCTCCGCCCGGTTCATTTGCCCAGGGCTTTGCCTTAACAGGAAGCATGGAGGAAAAATCCAGAGGCTGGCTCTGCAGTTCATGGGCTGTTTCCAGCACATTCCACCAGAGGGGTCAGACAGCTCCGTGCCCATGGTGGGAGCAGATACCAAGCAACACAGCCCCACTAAGAAAGGTATTTTAAAAGGTGCCAAACCGCTGCCTTTCATGGCATCCCAAAACAATTGTGAAGTGCAGCCCAACATTTGTGTACTTCAAAGAATATTTTTAAAGCATTTCATTATCTAACAAAACTTCTGAGATGTTTCCTCTTGCTATGCTCTACAATATTTCAGAGTTTTTTTAAGAAAAGATAAAGCAGAGAAAAGCTCCTATAAAAATAAAATGGTATTTGATGCACTACCATCATTACAATAACTAAACGAAAACTAAATCTCTTCATTGCAAACTACTTTCCACTTGCAATAAAACCCGTGGTTTTCTCCTTTTAACCCCCATTAAAAGATCAGAGGGAATGCTGACATACAAGATTTGGCAGGCACTCAAGAAAGAGTGGGTACCCCATCAGACATCTCTTGTTCTTAAGACTAGACATCAAGTAAAAATGAATTTTGGCCTGATATCAAACTTTAACAGTAATCTATGGTAATTTAGCTGTTCATAAACGAAAACGTTCAACCTTTTTTAATTTCACCTCCAGGAGGAGTGAAGGGAAAGGGAAGAGTAATTTAATATTGAAAAAAAGAGCTTGCTAAAGGGGTAATTTCATTATTAGACTCTTTTAATCTTGTTCAGAACGCCAATATGTTTTATGGATCAGGACACATATTTGGATAAGGTGATTTACATCAATCTCTCAGTTACCAATACTTCCCTTGAACCTTGGTTCACATCCCATTTTCCACTTACATTAGGACTTCTGCCAGGGTTTCTTTCCCACCACTATAGCGCTATTGGTGCCCTCCTTCCAGCGAGGAATATTTGCTGACAGTATCATTCATCCTACTCTGTCACAAAACATGAAATATTTCTTGCTAAATCACAGTAAACATCCTAACTAGAAGCTGGTAAGTCACCTTTACCTCTGGTAAAGCAAAAAGCTTAACGCCAATGCTACAAAGACGTCAACACTGAATGACAGCCTGCCTTCTTGCGTGATTCAGGATGTTAACGTATTGCAAGCCCTGTGAATCTACGTTATTCCACATTCAAGCTGGTTCCATCAAACCTCTGGGCTTCACTGAATGCTGTGCTCTTCACTTCTTCTCATATCAAACCCCAGGCATGATGAAGTCAGCTTTGGCAGTGTAGGTATCTATCACTGCATCACACAGAGACTTCTGCCTTATGTGCCAGGTCCATGTACGCCCAGAGCAGGGAGTCCAATCTGACTAAAATGATCCATTTTCTCCCAGCAGCATCTCCAAAGACAAAACCATGGTGTTGCATACAGGATCCAGCTGGTGAGACAACACTGGAAGTCACTGCTGAACAGACCAAACAGCTGCACCCTCTACCACAGAGACAGCCCTAACAAGATGCATGCAAATACAGACACTGACTTCATGACAACCCTGCGATAACCACAAAAGCTAATCCTAGAGGGACCTATCTGGTATCTCCAGATACTAGATACTGTTGTATTTTAATGCAAAGTGGACTTTCCTCATCCAGTACCACGAAAAACACGGACCTTTTGACAATTACTCCAGTTCCAATATCAACGATGGAAAAATGTACATCCTGAATAAGGCTGCTAATATTATTAATGTCACTTCATTGGTATTGAACACGCCCCATTTTTACGCACAGAATTACCATACTGCGTACAAGCTCTACCACACATTCCTCTGCAAAGAACATACAGAAAAGGAGTGATTATCGTGGAGATTTTCAAGGGCACAACACCATTTAAAAGTCAAAACACTCCCTGGAATCCAATGGAAACTGACGTTTAGCTACCACATGCAACTCAGCAATAGCCATCCATCACAATCCAACTCGGCAAAGATAAAAACCAACATCTGAAAGAATTCAAGTACTAGTAAAAATATCTAAAACCTTTGCCTATTAAAGATTCAAATACAACTTATTAGAAAGCATTTTTAATGAGCTTGGTTAGACATCATAGTACAAAAAAAAAAAAAAAAAAGCACAGAATGAAGATTTCCATGGAAATGCCCCAACAATGTAATGTGTACTGTACAAATGCAGCAGTTCTAACACCTTAGCATTTCTACTGTGAATGTACTTTTCTATCTACTTTTCTATCTACTAAAAAAAAAAAAAGCAACATATTTTATTACAATTTAATGAAAAAACAAATTAAAAGTCAACATCTGAAATTGGAGCAGCTGTAATAATATCAGAATGGCCAACAGTTGTTGATGTCAGGCATACAATGACTGCTCAGTGTTGGACAACTACACACAGCATGGGAGTTTTATAGTTCCTATGATGAAAAGGGAGAGTTCAGTAGTTGGAAATATACTTTTTAGAATAAAATACTGTATGGAAACAAATATGACGGTTCAGATTCTAAATTGCTTCTCTTCACATTGATCAATGTATGAATGCCTCAAAATAGTACCAGCAACCGTAAGTGAAACAAAGAAAAATTTGTTCTCAATGAATCAAAACTTGCATTTAACATAGAAGAATTCTGGCCGTAATTAAATTTACTCATAACAAAGTATTACTCTCTTTCTGCTTTAATCCTTGGGCACCCACCATACTTAAACTAAATACCAAATGCGGAATATCTGCTGCTCTTAGTAGGTTCAGAGCGTTCTAGGTATACACTGTGACTTCAAGATGAATGTAGTGATTGAACTCCTAATTCTGTTTTTTTCCTCTCCAGATGTAGTAGAGATTTCATTTCCCAGCTCCCAGTTGGGAAACTCCCAGAAATACAGGCATTGAGCAAACAGGCATGGTGTGGTCACTGAAACAAGGAAACAAAGCTGGCCTCAGTTAGATTTTGCAAACCCTGCCCAAACTTAGAACACACCTACAGAAGCAGCAGGTGTCAATATTCATACTACAAGAGCACGAAACTGTGTTCTGTTTGCACACCTGCTAACAAAACAGTGAGGAATGCACTGTGAAGTATTAAGGAGCATTTTCTCTGATTCCAGGTCTAATTTTCCTCCAAACCATTAAGGAGGGAGCCTCCAACAAGCCGGTTTAAAATAGCATCGTATGTCTGAAGAAGGCATTCCACAAAGGAGGTAATGTGCTGCTTCTTGTGAGTATGAGAGCTATCCCGAGACATGCATGCTTTATTTATTTTGGGCAAAACTCTCTCTAAATCACAAGTGTGGACACATTTAATGCTTCCCTTCTTCCCACTCCAGCGCTGCATACTAGAAAGCTGCAGAGTCCAACTAAGAAACTTTTAATGAGGTACTACTAGAGCTTCCACACCCTGCCCTGCTGCAGATGGCACCGCTGTAACTGCCTGCAGACTCACCATGGCTGCTCGTTACTTGTGGCTGGAAGGCGGGTTTTCTGCCCTACAGAAGCCCCCCTGCTTCTCAGGATTCAGAGCAGGGGTCGGTGCTTTCTCCTCTTACAACAGAGGCCCCTTGGTTAAGAAGGGCATGGGATATCCTGTCTTGAAAGCACGTTGCAGCTCCCAGCAGCCCAGCCCATAACAGGGGACGGATCTGTTTGGTATTCCAAACATCATAGCTATCCCTGGACCAGCAGCATCCAGGAGAGGGCAGGAAGGGAGGGAATTTCCTTCCAGGAGCGTCGCGCAGAAGGCGAGGAACAGTTGCACCCCATTTATAGACACGGTCAAACAGAGAAGGAATCTGAAGTATTTGGCAGCCTCTGCTCAAGGAGAGCCAAAACAAGAGAATAAAAGTGGTATTTTGCAAGGCTCAGGTGCAGTCACAGCATGAAATCAGAAACCTGCAAGAACTCACTTTGCACTTACATTGTTAAAATTGAAGGTAATAGTTGAGGCATTTATGTACAGAAATATTAGAAGAATTAAGGATTGCAGCAAATACGACAAGCTTGAACTTCAGGTATCTAATGTACACAGACATTAAATGACTTTGACATGTCACACAACAAGCTGCTGCGATGTTTTAAGAACACACCAACCCACAAGACAAAAATCAACCTACAAATTGCAGAGATCTTTACAATCATTTCAGCTATAAATGGGATTAAAATGACATGATGAAATTACCAAGGTCACCAAATACAGCCTCAGCACGTTCATTTTTGCTAACGGCAATGGAAAAAAAATGCAGAGGAATAATTTAGAAACATTCATATGATAAGGGTTGCAAAGGCTGCTACAATTTTGTCTTTCAGGTGAACAGAACGAGGGGAGAAAATTCTTCCTCTCAAGACAGCATAAGTGGAAGCAGGCCAATACACAAACTGAAAGAAATTCATACTTAAGAGTAGTAACAGGATTAAACTTGGGTTATGTACGAAGTAACAGAGAGCATGTGTGAGCACACACCAAAAAAAAAAAAAAAAAAAAA
>VXAV01004030.1:115338-131880 GCA_013399715.1 Alectura lathami
ACCTATTGGCTACCTGAAATACTTTTCTTTTTGTCTGACTAGCTACATACAAAGTGTGAACCTTCTGCTGTTCCACCAGCCAGCAAGAACACACATTTTGTACACACATGCATGCAACATTGTATTTAAAAAATATCAGGGAAACTAAATCTGGAATTTTAGATATGCAGTTTCTGAAACCCAGCAAAAATTCTAAGCAACAGTAATTTCTGACAGTACTTCTGCCAGATCTTACAGCAGTGCAACTTCGCTCCCTCTGGATTCAGATCACAGCTTTCACCCAGCGGCACTTGTTAAACGTGCATTTGTTGTCTGCAGTGAGCACGCACCTTCTTTTTTACAGCTGCTGTTATTACCTCAGTGTTTGCATCTTCAAGCACTGAAATCGTAACTGAAATTTAATGTGATGATTTTGTCAGGAAAAAAAAAAATCAAACTTCATTGACTGACATCTCAGCAGATGAGAAGCAGACAAATTAACAGTATTTTAAAGTAAAATGGAAAAACTGTTAAAAAAAAAAAAAAAGCAATCAAAAAGCAGCCAACACACGTCCCTTTCATCTTTTTTCTTTTTTTTTTTTTTAGCATCTGTTTGAGGCTTTTAACACCCTCTGCCTCTTCTCTTGCATAAACCAGACTGTCAAGCGGAGTTACCTTGGCCTACTCTTCCTTCACCACACAACCTTTTTCTGGAAAAAAGCAATTAATTTCTTCTGCACAAAACAACTGTCACATTTCTGCTTCTGAGATTAATTTTGGATCCTTAGGTAGGGAATCAGTAATAACAGCGCTCATTTTGTCAGAGCTGAGCAAAGCCAAAAATTTACCCACTTCCCCCATGCGATATTAGGCAAAAAAAAAGCACTGTACACCTATTTCTTCCATTAGCCATCCTTCTCCAGAGGGTTCAGCTGAACTCTGATCATCTCTTGCTTCGCAATGGGTTAGCTGGTTTTTTTCTCCTCTGCAGTCGGTATATAGTTCAGAATAAGATGTTACAGCTTTTTGCTGTGTGCTTGCCCATGTATGCACATGACAGTTCATGCCTACCTACATGTTAACATGCCCCAACTGCACCACAGCTAAAATTTATGCCAAGCTTCAACTTTTTTTTTTTTTTGTATGGAGGGGTGTGTGTAAGCGAAGTCCTCTTTCAGTTACAGCCTGATTCTCAGAAGGCGGTTCAGTGGGAACTGCAGGTGCTCACAGCCTCAAGGAAAAAAACATCACTCCGAGCGTAACACACACACACACACGGCTCTCCATCCCTAAATCCCATCACAGCAGGACAGATGTCTCTAATTGTTTAGGGCTGGTTGTGTGCATATATTTTGTAGTACTTTGCATGTTATTGAGATAAATCCAGCAATTTAGAGCTGCAGAGCAGGCTTTTCTTCACAGGACGGATATCTGTTAAGTCCTTATCTGCATACAGATGCTTATTTATGATCCTATTACCCGCAAAATTGCGACCAGCACTTTTCAAATATTCCTTAGGGTTTCAATTGTGAGAGTTAACAGACAAGAATAAAAGCAGCATTTTAAATAGTCTGTGCCAGAGTTTTACGCCTACTATGAATTGCGCTTGAAAAAGTGCCCAAAAAGAAACAGGGAAAAAAGCATTAATCTGAGGTGCAAAATTGTGTTCAGAGAACAAGCAGCCCCCGATTCCAGAGTCCTGCCCCCGCAGCCCCTATCGAGCAGCAAGGCAGCTTCCCCTCTGACAACGCATTAACAGAAAGCTTCCAAACAATGTCACAGCTTTGAACCTGCAGCTTAAGGGCAAAAGAGAATTTTAGCAGGAGCAGCGTTTCCAGTAGGACTTACCAGAGACAACAATCGATTCAGACACTGCAGCACAACTTTGGCAACACTAAGACTGCGAAATCCTAAAGCCAACTCACAGTGCACAGACACACACTCAAACACCAAATTCTAAATAATCTTTTAATTCCACCAGAATAAATGCACTTTCTTAAAACAGCAGAACCCCTTGCTCATACGTACCATCGTCTCTTCCCAATCCAGAAGTTGGTGGATGAAGCACAGAAGACGCCAGCTTGCAAAATGGCCAAAGTCAGGTGTACACATTATTATTACTACACAGTATTATTATTATTATTATTAAAGTACCAAACAACAACAAAAATACAGTAGAGAGATTTTTATAACAACTAACAAAGAAGCACGTCTTTAATTCATGTCCGTCGTTTGGTAATGGAGTAAACCTTATCATGGACAATGTACTTCTTTGGACTCCAAATTACAAATCAGCTGCATGACAGCTTTCACCAACAAATGCCTGAACTTCTTCAGTGACATCTATCAACACCACACATCTCTTTAACGTAAACCCATTGCCAATATAGCAGTATATCTTTTTTGAACCTGCCTACCATGTATGTTTCTTTTCATCTCTTATTCTAGCTCTAAGTTTGCCTCAAATGCCTGTTTAAAAAAATCTTTAAAAAGAATTAAAAATAGGAGACTGATAAAGAAAGCTTCAGTACCTTGCTGCAGAAAAGCGATTGTTTGATATCATTGCCCAATTTCCTCTTGAAACGCTAAAATCAGCTGTCAAGAAAAACAAATGTTTTCCAGAAAGCCTTGGACCCATCTCAGCTATCAAATGTTGTTTTCGGTGAGACATCCTCTAACCTGCTGCTTACTCCAATTCCATCTGATCCTGCCCAGCTTACTGGCAGTTGTGTTGATCTTCCTCTAGCATGGAATATGACAAAAAAAGTAAACGAAGTGCATCACCTTACAGTATGGCTAACAGTTTCCTTAGCAATTGGAGACACTGAGTATAAAGGAAAATGTTCAACACCTGAAGTTATCCACCTGTATTTTAATTGGTCCTGATCCTGCTAAGTGATGCCCCGACATTTGACACACAAAATAATTGTAAGGCTGAGCAAGTCTGACTTGAATATGGGTGTGTGTTTGCAAACCTGAGCATGTCCCTCTTACATTCAGAGCCCTACTACTACACTGTCTCATAGTTACAGTGCTCTTCTTCCAACCCAACCAGATCAGCTCCCATCCATCAGAGCAGACTTCACCTGCTCACACACAGCAACAGTACACAATTTCGTCACGCCTTCTCTTGTTCTGTTCAGAGGGAGAAGATCATAAAAGTTGAAGCTCTCTAAATGGAAATGACTGAAGAACCCTAATGCACCACATGGCACTACCTATAAATGCTCCAATCAGGATTTTTCCTACCATAAATATTAGTACCAGTCAGCCACATGAACAAAACCACACACATGCTGATGTCCACATCAGTCCTAACAGGTCAATATAACCGAGGGACCGTCTCTTCACAAGCACACATGCATATGCTACCTCTGAGGCTGATAAGTATCAAAAGGTTATATGCAGAAATGCACTAACAAACCAGAATTAGAAGGACTTCTTTGATATTCCTCTTGAAGTTAAAACTAAGCATTATTCACTGTACAGTAAACCCCGTTAACCATCATAACCATATTTTTTCTTTCATAAGAGTAGCAGTGATAGCATTATTTCCCTATGGGACTCCTACAATTAGTCTTTTTAAGTAACAGAATCATAGAATCATACAGGTTGGAAAAGACCTCTAAGATCATCCAATCCAACCGTCAGCCTAACGCCACTATGCCCGCTGAATCATGTCCCTAACAGGAACCACAGCTTCATGTTTTAACAGCCTGCCAAGAGTAACTACTGCTAGAGTTAGGATTTCATTTCTTAGATTTGTACTGATTTTACTTTTAATACGTATTTATTGTTCTGCACCTAATTTAATTCTTGTACTGGTTTACTGCTGATAGGAATACCTGGCTGGTCTTCTGATGTGTGTTACTTGAGAGCTGATCAGATGACTCCTGGGGTAAAACTGTCTCAAAGCAACACCAATAGCTAATTGAACGTAACTCCACACCTACCAGTTCTTACAGAAACAGCTCATTTACCACTATTACACACACAAATTTGTGATATTTATTCCTGTGGGTTTTTTGAACCGCAAATAAAGGGTACTCATTCATTCTAAGAGTGAACAGTCATCCAAAGTCACTGTGCAGAAATTTTTGTTCAACTTGCATCAGAAACATTTTAAGCTGTTATGAGACAGAGGACAAGATTTCACAGACTAGATGATACAAATTCAACACTTGAAGAGATTTGAGAGTTTAAAACAAAACAAAAGAAGAGGTTACTTTGGAAATCCAGGAACTCACAGGTTGAGACCTGCAGTTCTTCCTGAAAACCCATTAGATGTTCAGATGGCTGCAAACTTGCCAACTATTATTTACCTGAGGTAGGGGAAAAAAAGACAAATCCAGCCCTCACACACCAGCAGTTGCTTTCAGTGCATGCCCATACACACGCTTGATTAAGGCAGCAAAAGACTTCCTTCATTTTTGTTGCACACAGTGCATCGCAGCTGAAGGAGGTTATTCTCATTTCAAGATCCCATATGAAGGCTACAGGCATAGTTCTCCACTTCAGTTGCACTGATGGACAAAACAAGCTCCTTGCTTAATCTGCCAACAACCAGAAAGGCTTCCAGTGTGGCCTCAGGCAACATTTTACATCATATCCTGGCTGTGTTCTCTCAGTGCCGTATACACACACACGTACATATAAAACATGGAATATCGTACTGTCTCCTGACAAGGTGGCAGCCTGTGTGTGTGTCTGTGGCACTGGAAGCTGAACAAAGAACATAATATAGGTGTGGAACCTTGGAAAATACGGACTGAGTATTTAAGCCTTTAGTATTTCAGCCCATGTAGAGGTATCATAAAACTGAACTTACAGTTCAAGTCCTGTGTAGGTGCGTGTGGAGGAAGGTCAGTCCGTTAGGTATTACAGCTTCAGCGTTACAGCTCACGGTAGCATCAAGGAGAAGAGCTTGCGTGTTTCATCAAGGTCTGGCTGCCCTACAAGTGCTAAATCACTGGTGCCTGTACTTCTGCAGATGATTAAATCATGTCACACAACAGCAGAAGTACAGAATTACTTAACACTGCCGTGCACACAGCAGAAGGCACGGCTGGATTTTCTGCTATTGCAGAAAAGGCAATGTTAAATGTTACGTAAAGCTATTCCCTATTATCCTCCATAAACCACGGCTACTGCTCAGGCAGTATTAACTGCTGCTAAGTTCAGCGGGGGGATTAAAGAGAGGACAGCCAACTATTTCACGTGTGGGCAGGCGTGTCTGACAGGAACCATCCCCAGCACTACAGTAAAACCCCGTATCAGCATCCATCATCTCCTGACTGATACTAGGCAAAAAGCCACCCTTAGCCATACATCATGCTCAGCCAGGAAGGGACCTTCTGCCTTTCTGTCTTAACTTGCTAACAGGCACGGAGGGCCTGCCTCCTCCTCTCTGCCGCTCAGGAGGACATCCCGGCCTCTGCCTGAGGCAGGCAGCGGCTTGGAAACCACCTCCCTCCTATGCAGCCTCTGCTAAGGAGTTATTACAGCAGAATCTGAGTATCTTTCTGTTTGCACAGCCCCGAGGCCACACAACTCCAACACTTTATTGCTTTGGAGCATGGAAGAACTGATAGTTTGACATGTCAAAGCTACTTCGACTGCTCTGCCACTTCCACATATTTTCCCTGCAATTCCTTTCCTCTGTTTGTGCCAGCCTGCACCACAAATACTCCAGTCCACGGTGACAGCACTTAGGGCTGATTAAAGTGTTTGCAAGTGATGACAAAAATATGCTCAATCAGCAGTCAGCTTGCAAGGACAGATCTGCAACAGAGAAGGAAAAGAATTTATGAGCAGAACCTGCTTTGAATTTGCAGAAGAATCATTACCTTCACCATCCTCAACACATCAGGAAAGCAAATAATTGCAGTTACAGATGGGGCACAGCTCTTGCATATTTAACGTACTCAGTAATTACTGCAGTGAAGGAAGTCAAGTCAAATGCAGCACATAATTTTTTCTTCCACAGAAATGAAACATCTAATATCACCCTCGTCTAAAACCCATCTCATTCTTTAATTTAATATTTGTTTAAACAATATTAGTCTCTTAAAACAATTCTGACTCCTACACTTTAAAAAAAAATTGCTTCAGGGAGAGGTAATGAACTTTTAATACAGACTTCTTTTTATAAGTGAGAGATTGATAGCACTTGTTAGACCCAGGCACTGAGCCTGTGGGCAATGTGATGACTTCAGACAGCTCTACAGCAGAGCTCTCGGCTGCTGCAGCCTCCTGTCAGGCAGGGCCTCATTCACAGGAACTACAAATGGCTTCTCTGGCAGTCTTACCCAAGCTTCAAGGCAACTTTCTGGTGCAGTCTGAGACAGTCCCTGCAAAGGACAGGCTCTCTGCAATGCAAAGCAAACAACTCATGCTTTGTGAGCTCCAGTGAGGCTCCAAAACCTGCCATGGATTCACCTCCTGTGGCAAAGAAATTTTGTCTGAGATGAGAATGTGAGCAAACAGCAGAGAATGGGAACGGAGAGGAACACTGCTTGGGAAGATCATTCTTCGGTAGTTAGCACAGCATGAACTCCTCAGTACTCATCACCTCTCCATCATACGGGATGATGAACTAGGGTGGCAGGTCACTGCATTGCCCCAACATCATCTGGAGGCATAAAGTGCATCTTTCCATAGAAAATTTAATCCAAATGCCACCTCTCTGACATCTTCACCTCAATGGAAAACTTGGTTACAACTGCCCAAAATATGAAACAAACAAACAAACAAACAAACACCAGAAAAACAAAATATATACAGAGTAAGAATAGCTGGCTCAAGCCCTGCTTCCTATCAAACTAAGGCTACAGGCAGACACAAGACAGACCCCATTAAAGCCTTAAAGCAGAAGTAGCCCAATAAGCTCCAATCACTGACCAAAGAAACATCAGGAAGTTTATTCTTTTTTATTACAGACAAAAATCACAGCATAACAGAACACAGGATGAGATGGGACCTCAGATGTTTAACTAGCCCACTTATCTGCCAAAAGGATCAGCTGTGCAACTCCTGACACTTGGCTGAATAACCTCCAGAAGTGGAGGGAGATACCAGTCTCAAACTATTTCCATCACACCTGAGCATTTCTTACTGTAAATTCAGGCGGGGACCTTTTGTCCCATATGCATTTGGGGGGTCAAAAGGACACAAATTTCCTCCCAGTTCTCACAAAGCACCATGTCCCACCCACTCGGTGCTCTTCTGGGAGCGCTACAGGAAGAGAAGAGCTGGTGGATTTGTTCCTGGTGCTTAGTGGCACCACCTGCTGCATCACACATGGAAGCACAGAACAAGCTTTAGGCCCAGCACCCAGTCTGCAGAGCGCTGCCTGGAGTCGTTTTTCTTCCTCTTACAGCACCTTCACCCACAGCACGGCTCCCTCTGGCCAGAATCTCTATTAAGAAGACAGGGCAAGGCAGCAAGTAATGGAGAAGGAGGAGATGCCTCCTGAGTGAATTAGACAGCAGTCAAGAACAAGTACCAAAGTTCAATATTACGCTGTTACTCAGTTATTGTCCCAGGACCTTCTAAGCAACTGTAACTCATAATAGGACAAACACATTTTTAACCCTTAAAGCCACTGCTTTAATGAAAGATATAGCAAAACCCAATTTGGTCAAGCAAACCCCAGGCAAACCAAGTTCACTTTCTATGTCCTTCCCCACCTTCATGCAAAAAAGCAGGATTTCCCAGAGAGGCAGCAGAGCCAGACATTTGTGGTTTTTTGTTCTTTTATGTAGGTCTAGAAAGTCACACTGTGCAGAAGATCATTTGAAACCAAACCAAAACCCAGAAAAAACAAACAAACAAACCACCTGGAAAACCAACCAAGAATAAAACAAAACCAAAACAACATCAATCAGATGATGGAAAAAACATCCCTAATACAAGGAGTTTACCAAAAATCCCTTTCCATTATCTGCTTTTGTGACTTACTTTACACATTAGTGAGGGTGAAAACAGATAACTGAGCTACAACGTTACTACCAAAGGAAAAGCAGGGAACAAATGAAACACCCAGCTGAGGAGCATTCCTCAGGGAAGCAATAATTCCAGTGAAGTCAACCCTAACACTGAGAATTAGAGGAAGCAACAAACAAATTTAAAAATACCAATTAGAAAAAAAAAAGAGAGTGAGAAGAAGAAAACGATGAGGCAGCAAGTTTGCCACCCTTTTCTTTTAGTATCAATTAATCACACCTGTTTTTGAAATTAGCTCGAGCTCAGCCTTCAGCAAAAGCATACCTTACTGTAGTCCTGCCTGCCTTTAGGGATTTTTTTCCTATGTACTTCATCAGCTCTAATCTGTGCTGATGTTCCCTCGTCTTGCATCAGGCGAACCCAGAAAACCTAGTGATGAAGTGCTTATGAATTTACCTAATCTAGGCATAGGCACTTCTGACATTTAAAAATGCATTTTAAGCCTTAATTGGACAATAAATGCTTGGAACCATGAGTATTAACAATGCCATAAAGACAAAGCTCACAGATAAGTAACAGCGAGCTGGTGAGGAATGGGAGTATCCCTGCTGGTATTAAACACCCCACAGAACGCGTGGGAATGACAGACCCCCTCAGGACAGAGCTGACATGCTTAAAATACATGTTTAGGATCCCAGACTTGGCTTAACTCGAGCAGCTTTGATTGGATGGGGTCCCTCACCAGTATTAAAACCGCTCTAATTGCATTCTTCAGGCCAGCTGAAGGCTGACAGCTTCCGCTCACCGGCCGCTATCAGGGCACATCAAGGAGCTCTATTATGAGAGGAGCACCTGGTCCAAATTTATTTCAACGGCCCACAGCGAAACGGGAAGGTGCTTAATGTTCAGCCACAATGGTGACATTTTTACGACGCATCCAAAGTTCAGAAACAAACACATGAAGGGTTTGAAAGGCCTACAAACAGAAACTGTGACAATAAAAATTCAAAATGAATAGATCAATTTTAAAACATATACCACCCATATTCTTGAGGGCAAGGCCAGAAGTTCAAGGCAGAGAAAAGAAGAAATCTGTGCAGCTAGTGCGGAAGAAAAAGAAAAATCTCTAACTTATTGAAAGAAATGCTGACCTTTTACTACAAACAGCCTACTCAATTCCATCCCAGGTTTGATGACTACAAACAGCAGCAGTCATCCCACCCAAACCTGAGCGGTGGCACACTGCAGCTGGAGCAGAATAACAACAACTGACAGCACTGAGAACATTCGACTCTTGCTGATAACTTCCGTCCCTGCAGCCATCCGCCCCCCTCCATCTTATGTTAAAAATCAAAGCGGGGAATGCTGAGGGATGCACATGGGCATCAGACCAGTAGTGAGAAAAAAGGGAACAATCATTACAAAACTTATTAAAGAAGCTTTAATGATATTTCTGAAAAATAGCAGTGTTATTTTTCAATTAAACCCTTATGAACACAATGGTCTTATTCAGCTCAAGATTAGGCCAAGTTTACCTCTGTAGCCACAACTCTGTGAAAATCCCAGTCATTACATACATTTACAGTAGATTTCTGATGCACAGAATGACTGGACAATGCACTTTAAAAAAAAAAAAAAATTAAAACACTAAAATTACTTTGCAGTAAGCCCCAGTCACAGTAAAGCAAGGCTACACAGTAACTCACAACCATGCAGTGACACAGGAGTGCCAATTAACTGTTTATAACCACAGCAGTTAGGCACAAATAAATGCATGCTTCAAAAACAAGGAACAAATGATCCTATGTTAAACACACCTGTACCATCAACAGCAAGGATCAGAGTCTGATGCTTTTGGAAGTTCTCTTTAGGTACAACGATGTACTGAAGGAGAGAAGGCACACCCTACCCTGCAGTCGGCACGCTGGCTTTGGCGCTGCAGGAGAGAAGCACCCACTTCCTCCACCTGGCTGCCACCGCCGGGCTCACTGTCCCGTCAGTTCGCGTGACCAGGGGCCTGCCTCATGTGATGGCACTCTACCCATGCACAGGAGAAGAATTTTTCTGCATCAAAAACCATTATTATTGTCGTGAGTGTTGTGCCTGATCAGCAGCGTGCTCCTCAGAAATACTTTCCTTCTGCTTTCTTCCTGTTAACTGGGATCCACTTGCTTAAAGCCTGTCTCAGCAACTGCCTGACTTCAGGAAACACCATCCTTGCTTTGCCTACAGAAGGCTTACGCTGAGCCATTTTAGATTAATTCATCAGATTAATTTTCAGTTTAGCAACAAATGTCTCATTTTCACTAAAGTGAATGATTTTAATTCAGAAGTAGCATTTAACAGCATTTGAAGATCTTTAAAAATCCAAATCCCAGCACCATGTTTCCCCCAAGCCTCTAAAGAGATTTTCAAAAATGTATGTAAGGATATATATGTATATAAAAAAAAATCACAAGGAAAGAGGGAAGATGTGCCAGAGTAAACAGATGGACGGCAGAAGAAAGAGTTAACAAAAGCTGCAGCACACCTCAAAATTAGCTATAAAAGTTCCATAATGAACCTTCCAGTCCTGGACTATCTCTCAGGCGCATTCACTTATATTTCTTTATGCTGCCATCTCTCACTGCAAGTATAACAAGAAAGTTAAAACGTAATTTTACATGTAGGTATATCACCTCAAATTAGCAACATAAAATTACTGACATTTATTCTAAAGAAAGCCCTACTGGCGAGAGGTAAAATGCTGAACTAGCATCTGTCAGTACTGCTAATTGAGGAAAGGTTGGGAACTGTAAAGTACTATTAAAGGAGTAAAATAATACCAAATGGAAATGCTGAGAAGGTACACTACCCTTCTGACACTGTAAATTATTATCCCGATTAAAGTAGCTAGTATGTTTGACTCTTAAAAGTGCCATGAGCAGTAATGCTCTTCAGAACTGCAAGGAACATTCTTACGCTCCACATACCTGAATAAATACATGTACAAATTCTTGCAATATAATACCTGTGTGCCTGATGTGTTTTTAACGAAGTATTCCATCTCCTCTATTTCTACACAGCATCTGTGTTTTTAGAAGAAGGCCTGAATGCCACATTTTCACCTCCAGGTTCAGTGGTTCCACCTGGCCCTCTTTAGCCCGAGCTTTCAGCAGATCCCTGGACCACAAGCTACCTACAGGCTTCTGGCATCATCTTGTGAATTAAATCCAACACTGTACTCAAAGGCAAAACAATTAAATCCAGAAGAGTACTGGCAACACTCATTCAACTTTTATCTTTTTTCTTCTTTGGCGTATCTACCCCTGTGACAACACACTATGACAGAATCTGCCAAAGCTCTGCCTGCTCATTTGTAAACATACAGCAAATTTTACAGTGCCACCTAACAGTCTTCTAAATAACTTGTATCCCTCAGTTTATCAAACACATTCCTTCTCCCTTTTCCAGGGCGAAAAGCGGGGGAAGAAAAAAAAAAATCAAAGACTGTTCTGATCCCTGTAGTCGGACCTGTGCCTACCATTTGTTGCTAGGCAGAACTTTTAGAAAATTCAAAGGCTAACAAAGCACCAGCAGACACGGTACAAAACAAAGGCAACATGAAGAATATTCCGAGATGAAAACGACTGCATTGCACTTCTTTCTGTGTGACTAAGCGTGTAGCTTAACCCACCAGCAGCTCCCTGCTCTGTGGGGAAAATGCTGAAACCTGAGGGCAAAGCAGTCGCTGTGTCTGCTCTGCTGGTACTCTTCCACAGTATTAAGCTGTAGCAGTTCAAAGGCAAACACTGACAGTCAGATCCTACAGGGTTTATTTTTGTGCAGACTGCTCACATTAGAGAAAGGGAAAAGCATAAGTTTTGACTTGCTGAACTTTCACAGTAACACCAGTTAACAAAGAGAAAGGTTGTGCCCTCCCCTCCACTCCCCAGACAGACTGACACGTTTCATCTGGTTTAACTTTTTGACATACTAAAATGAAGCCAAATAGATCACGCTTTATAGCAGACCCTGGAAAGCACTTTCAGCTTACGAAACCTATGCAGGTTGTTTGCAGAGTCCTTTCAAAAAAGCTTCAAGTTTTTCAACGGGCACTTACAGTCACCGAAGAAGTATTTTCTGTATTCCAAATGACCTGAAAGTCAGTTTTTGTAAGTGAGACTGCATGGATGCATGTACATACAGACACAGACAGCCTCACTCCTTTGCAAGTGAAGGATAAATGATCACAGAATCACAGAATGGCTTGGGTTGGAAGGGACCTCAAAGATCATCTAGTTCCAACCCCACTGCTGTGGACAGGGTTGCCAGCCACTAGAATGATGATGTAGTTTATTCTTTTTCCATCTCTTATCTCTGAAATTCCACATCTCAAAGGCCTTCCAAAAATTACCTACCTTGATAAGACATGGTGAATCAACTGCAACTGAGAGGGCAAAAGGATACAGTTATCCCTGAGTTCAGAATGTCAGAAGTCTATCAAGCTAATGAAGGACTTGCCTGCTGTAAAAAAAAGTCCCTGATTTCACAAAAAGAATAAAGAAAAGCCTAAAAAGCCACCGAAGTTCTCTGCTGTATTTTGTCAGCGTTCTAGCGACATCCATGCTTCAGAGTGAACGGAAATGCACCAGCTGAGGGGGGCACTGAAGCAGCCTCCATGGAGCTGGACGGTTTGTAAAGTTCATTAGCACCCAGATCCCCTTCCTGCAGACTCTCTGTGCCCCTCATGATCATCTGAAAGATCACAAGGTTCTGACACATCCTCTTCATACATCTAAATGACCTTTCAGATATGCTCTTTGAGTTCTCACTACGCTACACACCAAATGTCACCGAAATTTTGTGAAGTAAGTGTCACCAGAAGACATTTCGACAGGCCGTTTTGTGCTAGATAACAGCAAGAGAATTTTATTACGCTGGGGGTGGGGGACTGAAGGAGGGAAAAAGCATCTGCTCCCTCGCCAGGTACACCCTGCAGATTTGTCAGCGTACACCCAGGGCCTCAGGGAGAGCCTGGCACCCCCAGCTGCACTGGGCATTTGAAGGGATTGAGGCAGCTGGAGAAAACAGGCATCATTAGGGGGCAGCTCCACAGCTGGTCAGGATCCCAAACATGGCACGAGCACCCAGGCGTGGCTGCTGCAGGCTGGCACACCGTTAGCCTGGACCTCACGCGTACCTCAGCGTGTGACCTCGGAATCACCTTGCCTCTCCAGAGGAGCGGGCTGAGCTCACACCCCAGCGCACAGCTGAGGTGGGGCATGCACAACGTGTCGGAATCAATAGGCACACTCCTTCCTGCCTGGTCACGACTGTGAGCCCGCTGTGCTGAGGAGAGCAGACACGCCTTACTTCGAGATGAGGGATGGCCACAGGGAACGCCAGCAAACCCGTTTTTATTGAAGGGAAAGGGCATGGGGCTCCATCTCCACCAGTTCCAGCGTCCTCCTTTTCGTGGATCTTCCAAGGGCAGTCGGATGGCCCAGCTCAGACAAGTTCCAGAAGAAGCCTGCCACATTTTCTGCATCAATCAGTACAAATCAAGACCATGAGAAAGTGGGATCACTTTATCTAGTGCATCGTGAGTACTCTGCCCCATGAGCTTAGAGACCAGGAGAGGAAGAGATTCCCCTGTCCCCAGGAGCGTGGCCACGTCTGGTGTCAAGGCTCAGAGTGCCATCAACATCACAGGGTGCTCCACGCACCGAAACAGTGGTAGGAAAACATGACGCGTAACAGAACTCAGATTTCTTAGAGTCACATAATTCACAGCATTAATTCACCATTAGGCAAAGAGCTTACCAAGGGAATTTTAAGGAGTAGGTAATTAATGATCACAACCTCCACAAAACTATCTTTTTACGCAAACAAGCAAATTACAGCATCATGGGGCTGACATGAAACTGCACACGACACAAACTGCACGCGGGAACAAGGCAGGGGTGTGCGTCTGCTCTGCATACTCCTTGTCAGAGCCGACTGCAGCTCACGCAGGAGGAGACGTGAAACATCTTGTGAAAACTGCTGATAAGAGGAGCTGAGGTACTACGGCAGTGTGGTACAAAGAAAGCAGCTTCTCCAAATAAATAGTCTCCGCAGCTGTAAACTGGATTTAAGTTCCTGGGGAAGCAGGACCAAATCCTCAGATAAAACCCACATCTACTTAATGAATAGATACGTGGGAGCAGAGGAAGGCTGGCATTTCTCTAGCAGCAGGGTTAATGGTGCGTGGAAGTATTTAATTCCACATTTTCAATTAAATTTGCTGCCTTTCCCTATTTGTTTTCTAGTTAAGATACAAACTGCCTAGGATATTCTTCAGGGTTTGGGGGCATGCAGCTTCGAGAACTGTGAAGCAACAAGTTCAGAGCAGAACTCAGCAAAACCGGGAGGACTTTATGCCGTCCACAAGCTTTCCACACCCAGAAAAGTTTCCAGAAACCCGAGCTGAACCTTGAAGTTTGTTAGATGCTCTTTCCCAGGCCTTTATAAACCAAAGGCAATAAAACCTTGCAGGCGAAGCATTCTGATCTTAGACACCATGTACCGTACTTACAGCAACCACCCTGTGCAAGTCCTGTTATTGCTGCCTATTAAAGAAAGAATCTGAAACCCACAAAGTTAAAGCCTTGCTGCTGCAGAGCAAAAGAATGCCCTTTTTATGGCGTGCTACCGCTGCCTTAAGGGGTAAATCCTGTTTAGGGCAAACCCCAGTAACAAAGAAGCCCAACATCATTGTTGTATTAAACAGATCCCTCTTTTTGCTGATTTTACAGCACACGTAGAGCCAAAAACCTCCTTATCAGGCCAAATGCTCAACTACTTACTTTGGAGCCAATTAAAGAGGACTGTAAGATGGCTTTTAAATTAAGGCTTTCAAGATACCCAACCAGCCAAGTAAACTGTGAGAGCCGGATGCCCGCTCTCAAAAGGTTTAGTACTAGCATCCCACCACCCACTCCCTCTGCTTTTATAAATGAAGTTATGCAAGATCCTGGGTCCTGTCTTTGATAAATGCAAGCTGCTTTTGGGGAGGATTGGGCTTTTTATTTGTAGATGGCGGGGATGCGGAGGAGGGAATCAAAACCGCTCCATGCGGCTTCAGTTCACATCGCAAATGGAAAATGTGTAGACGCCTAAAAACCACTGCCACGCTAGAAGCGATGAGCTGAAAACCCAACAGTGAGCAACAAACAGCAGTGCTAATGTTAGGAAAAGAAATGAAGGCATCTGTCTGAAGTCAGCTTTTGAAAACGTAAAGGCTGTGATATTTTGCAGCAGCAGGGCTTAGCAATAAAAACAACCATCGTCCCAGCCTCATCTGGATTTTAGAGGTATTTAGGTGCTCAGAGAAGATAACATCTCGCAATTTGTTCTTCCTTCGTTATCTCTGCCTTTAATCCATAAAAATAAGAGAGCTGAACACTTTAATTTTGTTTAAACTTGTAGCAGGGAGTGAAGGGAAGAAGCTTTCCTTTTCTTTTTTTCAGTAGCGTCTGAAAAGCAGAGAGGCTGCTTGGTTACACGCAGGGTAAGAAAAGATTAATAAAACCTGAGACACACTAACCAGTTCTACGGTGATGGAAACACAGACAAACCACTTGGAAATGCATCCCCGTTGGGAAGATGTCACTCATTAAGGCCCAATCATTATCTGCCCTATCACCAGCTCCGAACACAGGGACACCATTCTGGCATGCTGCAGACACAGTGTAGGCAGTTGGCTTTGAAATCTGAACACGGGCTTTACAATCTATAAAACAAGGAAAGAAAAACCAACCCACGAATGTGTATTTAAAACAAACAAACAAAAAGTGCATTTAATATTGAGTTGATGACTAAAGGAGGCCGCTAAAAAGCATTCGAAATTCTACCATAATTTAAAAAAAAAAAAAACAGACAGCTCACCCTGCTGCTTACCACCAACAGCACAGAAACCTCTCTCGGTCTGTTCTACTGCATCAGACACAAGGAACACAAAGCATAATTAAAGTAAAACCTTTAGCAGGCATCCACAAAACACTCCAAAATGTTTGTTTTCTTGAGATAACAAATTAGAGCCTGTTTAAAAAATGCTTTTAACAATTTTTTTTTTTTTTTTTTTTTTTAAGAAGATCATAGCTGGGGCTCAGTGCTGTTTTGCTAGCAGAAGGCTATACAGGCTTACAGAAGTTAACTTAGCCCAGGTGAGGATCATGTCCAGATCCCTGCATTTAGCTGAATATGTTTTTAATGCTTTTCCCCCTGACCTTCACACTCCATTGCAGTAATTATATTTTATCTATAAATTGGTGTTTATTGTTGGTTTATGTTGTGGATGAAAACTGCAAGGTATTAACACTGCAAGAATTTTTGGAAAAAATTATTGCACATATAGTATGTTTTAAAAGTATTTATGACAGAAGTGTATATACATATGTCTGTGCGTAAATGTACACACCACACTGAGCCCGATTTCCACTAGGGAGCAAAAGGCAGCAGCCTTTCATCTCGAAAAACAAAGTCACCTCTCAGCTGCAGAAACACCAGGTACAGATGAAAAAAACAGCATGTCTGAGGTTTCCAACTTTATCCAACTTTTTTTTTTTTTTTTTTTTTTTTTTGTTTTTTTTTTTT
>VXAV01004030.1:143207-164812 GCA_013399715.1 Alectura lathami
CGCCCAGAGGCAGGCCACAGAGCTGTTGGCGGGGCTGGAAGGCATGCCCTGGGAGGAGAGGCTGGGGGCAGCTGGGCTGCCGCCTGGGGAGGAGGCGGCCGAGGCGGCCCCGCTGCTGCCTGCAGCCCCCGGGGGACGGGAAGGGGAGAGGGAGACGCCGGGCTCTGCTCCAGTAAGCCATGGTAGAACACGAGCACCAAGCTGCACCAGGGGAGCGTCAGAGTGAGCAAAAGGCAAAGTTTCTTACCTTGAAGGTGGGTCAGACACCGAACGGGCTTCCTAGAGGGGGTGGCTCACACCTCACGGCTGTCAGCGTTCAAGAGGCGTTTGAACAATGTCCTCGTGAATGTGCTTTAGGTTTTCGTTAGTCCTTAAGTCGCCAAGCTGCTGGGCTCGATGATCTTTGAAGGTCCCTTCCCATCTAACTAATCTAGTCTGTTTTAAGAATTGAGGCCCTTACAGCCACCTTATCACATTTATCCTCAAAATATAAAGCTCAGATTGAAATGCATAATGCAGCAAACTAAATGAGAGATGAAACCAAGAAATTCTGATCAAAACCTGCGAAACTTCACTTCTGAAAAACAAGAGACATAGTCACAGTGGTGCATGCAGGCAAGAGCAGGCCCTGGAAGTGAGATTTACCATTTATTTCATACAGCTCCAGAGCGAACTGAATGTGCACATCATGTCCACAAATACACCAGTCTGGTGGCATGACTTTTTGGCTCAGTGCACAACTGAGTCACAGTGTCAGATGGCTTACGTCAGGAGCAGACATGGCAAGGCAAGCTTCCTCCCTATAAAATCAGCTGTTTTAAGCATGCTTTGTTCTCAAGAGACTTTCTCTAGAGCTCTCTCTCTGCTCTACCCTCTTTGCCCCCTCCAAAAAAAATTTCAGGGTGCCATCAGTGAAGTGCCAAGTAGCTGCCCTGCCACCAAAAGCTGTGGGGAGAGGACACTTCTACGATCAGTACAGGCTAAAAGTCATGAGCTGTGAAGACAGGAGGAGTTTGTATTACATTGTATTTCAAAGATCCCAAATACCAGTCCTCCCACTCCAAGGCCTCTCTCTGGCAGGGCATGCAGGTACTGAAAAACAGGAAGCACTCACCACCTCCCCAGGTTGAAGGGGACTTCCACTTTTTCCAAATCTAGGAATAAAGTGTGCCACAGCTGCACTAAAATGTTCCTTTCGCCACAGCTGGACTTGTGGCTTTCCATGCTGCCCACCGCGTATGGAGGATCAGAAGCAAACAATGGAAAGTAATGAGAAGAGAGAAAATCGCCAGGGTAGGCCTCAGATGCCTGCAATGATTCAAAGAAGTTCCTAACTTTTCAGTAGGGGCTCATAATAATCCTGGAGAGGGCCAAGGCAGCTCTTCCTCAGTGCGTGGCTTGCAGTGGATGCCTCACTCTTACCTTACTGTGCATCTGCGCTATCAGCAGGAATCCAAGCAGACAAGGAGCCATAGCAAGCAGCAGTCAGATACCTTAGCTTTTAAACTCAGGAGCTGTTTTATTGCTGTTTTCACAGTTCCCATTCCTTTAACCTAGATTTCTACTGGCAATTATCTGCAATCAACTTAAAGAAATAAACAGAACGCCACCCCTATCCCTACAGAAAGGCTTTTGGAAGCCACGCTGAAAGCTGTGCTTTTATATTCTAGGTGCAATTTGCAGCGGCAAACGGATGTCTCTTAATGACAACCTGGACAAGTGCAGAGAGGAGAAATACCTGGTAAGAATAAAAGCAGCAACAAAGTCACAGCACTGATGAGTACATAGACCCAAGCTTAGTTCACTCCAGCCCACCTACCTGGTTTTGCAACTCATCTTTCCTGCTCTCCGTGAACAGCAACACTGACCCATCGGTCAGTTCCAGGTGTTGCTAGAGATTTGAATGATCTTCTGCAGCATTCTGGCAGTGAATACCTTTGGCTCTATTCACATAGAGAAAAGACAAAGTCTACATTCCACTTGTTTCTGTGATATTTAATAACAAGATCCCCTATTACAGGATAGCATTTTATTGACAAGCTCGTGCTGCTGGGCAACTTTTGCTGCTCAGCAGCTGACCACTTCAGTTCAATGTGTGAGCAGCTGAGCCAGGAAGTGGAGCTGCCACAGACACCATATTATCTCGATACCTACTGTATGCAGCTGCAAGGGCCTTGTGGCTGCTTCTGCACTGCCGTGGCTACAGCAGGCACTAACAAAACTGAGACCACGTCCAAATCTATTTCAAAAATCAAAACCTTGACACCAAGCATAGGAGAGCACTGTCAGAATGATGTCAGAAAAACAGCTCTCAGTCTGATCGAGAAAGGGAGCCAGGAGACCTGCATGGTTAAACAGGGATCTGCTGGGCAAACAAGTGGAAGAGGAGAGTCTACAGATCATGGAAGGAGGGGCTAGCCACTTGGGAGGAATATAAGACTGTTGTCAGAGGATGTAGGGAGGCAACTAAGGAGGCCTTAGCCTTCCTAGAATTAAACCTTGCAAGAGGGGTCAAGGACAATAGAAAGGGCTTCTTCAAATACACTGCAGATAAAACTAACACTAAGGCAATGTAGGCCCACTGAAGAATGAGGTGGGTGTCCTGGAGACAGAAGATACAGAAAAGTCAGAGTTACTGAATGCCTTCTTTGTCTCTGTCTATACTGCCAGAGGCTGTCCTGAGGAGCCCCGCACCCCTGAAGCCCCAGAGGAAGTCAGGATAAAGGAGGAGTTTGCCTCGGTAGATGAGGACCGGGTTAAGGACCAGTGAAGCAATTTAGACATCCACAGATCCATGGGTCCTGATGGGATGCACCCGCGGGTACTGAGGGTGATGGCAGAAGTCATTGCTAGGCCGCTTTCCATCATCTTTGGTAAGTCGTGGAGGACGGGAGAGGTACCTGAGGACTGGAGGAAAGCAAATGTAACTCCAATCTTCAAAATGGGCAAGAAGGAGGACTCGGGTAACTACAGACCGGTCAGCCTCACCTCTATCCCTGGGAAGGTGATGGAACAACTTATCCTTGGCACTGTCTCTAGGCATATCAAGGATAAGAGGGTCCTTAGAGGCAGCCAACATGGCTTCACCAAGGGGAAGTCATGCTTAACCAACCTGATAGCCTTTTATGAGGACATTACCAGGTGGTTAGATGATGGTAAAGCAGTGGATGTGGTCTATCTTGATTTCAGCAAAGCATTTGACACCGTCTCCCACAGTATCCTCGCGGCTAAACTGAGGAAGTGTGGTCTGGACGATCGGGTAGTGAGATGGATTGTGAACTGGCTGGAGGAAAGAAGCCAGAGAGTTGTGGTGAATGGGATGGAGTCTAGTTGGAGGCCTGTATCTAGTGGGGTCCCCCAGGGTTCAGTACTGGGACCGGTGCTGTTCAATATATTCATCAACGACTTGGATGAGGGGATAGAGTGCACCCTCAGCAAGTTTGCTGATGATACAAAACTGGCAGGAGTGGCTGACACGCCAGAAGGGTGCGCTGCCATCCAGCGAGACCTAGACAGGCTGGAGAGTTGGGCAGGGAGAAATTTAATGAAATTTGACAAGGGCAAGTGTAGAGTCTTGCATCTGGACAGGAATAACCCCAGGAATCAGTATAAGTTGGGTACTGACCTGCTGGAGAGCAGTGTAGGGGAAAGGGACCTGGGGGTCCTGGTGGACAGCAGGATGACCATGAGCCAGCACTGTGCCCTCGTGGCCAAGAAGGCCAATGGCATCCTGGGGTGTATTAGAAGGGGTGTGGTTAGTAGGTCGAGAGAGGTTCTCCTCCCCCTCTACTCTGCCCTGGTGAGACCGCATCTGGAGTATTGTGTCCAGTTCTGGGCCCCTCAGTTCAAGAAGGACAGGGAACTGCTGGAGAGAGTCCAGCGCAGAGCCACCAAGATAATTAAGGGAGTGGAGCATCTCCCTGATGAGGAAAGGCTGAGGGAGCTGGGTCTCTTCAGCTTAGAGGAGACTGAGGGGTGACCTAATTAATGTTTATAAATACGCAAAGGGTGGGTGTTAGGAGGATGGAGCCAGGCTCTTCGCTGTGGCATTCAGTGACAGGACAAGGGGCAATGGGTGCAAGCTGGAACATAGGAGGTTCTGCTTAAATATGAGGAGAAACTTCTTCACGGTGAGGGTGACAGAGCACTGGAACAGGCTGCCCAGAGAGGTTGTGGAGTCTCCTTCTCTGGAGACATTCAAAACTCGCCTGGATGCGTTCCTGTGCAATCTGATCTAGGTGTTCCTGCTTTGGCAGGGAGACTGGCCTAGATGACCTTTCGAGGTCCCTTCCAATCTCTAACATTCTGTGATTCTGATGTAAACCCTGTTAAATAAGTAATCCTTAGGAAACCACAGGTGTTGCTGTGTTACACTAACTTATTTAATGTAACTAGGACAATCAGGCAGCAGGCTTTGTGCCAGGCTGTCACCAGCCACCAGTTTGAAGAATACTGTGTGCTTCAGGACAAGAGCTGACCACGCTGGCTTCAAAGCATAGGAGCTCCTCAGGGCTGGGATTGTCCTTTTGCATTTACAACCGAGCAGCTACATGGAGCCCAGGTGCACACACAGAGAATACTGCGGGGTACATTTTAAGGCAAGAGATACAATGCCCTGAAAGCTTATCTCAGCCAATGCAGACAGCTGCTTAAGTTCAGATACTTCCACTATAACCTCACCTGAGCTCAACGCTGACCCTCCCTTTGAGGAGGAAGCCAGACTACATGAGTTCCCAAGGTCCCTTCCAACCTAAAAGATTCAGGGATCCTAATAAGCCATGATTCAGTGCGGACAGTTTGAAGGAGAGACAGCTGACATACTTTCCCAACATCAGACAACAGGGCGCACAGCCAATCCTCACTAGCTGCTAATCTTTTAAGTGCCTTAGGCTTCCACTGTCCCTTTCCAGGCATGACACAGGCCAGAACCGCCTTCAGAAGACCCAGCAGTTGGTTCCCAGAGGCTGCACGCAACCTAGGGAGATGTCATCCCAGGTCTGAAACCTTGTATGCACATAGCCTCAAAGTGATAACCGTGCCAAAGACTTTAAGATTGCACAGGTCCAGCCTAGAAAAGGTGCAGGACCTCAGGTCAGGAGAGAGGACAGTCTGACAAGCTCTACCACCAGATTCCTGGGTGATAAGGCCTAAGTGCCACTTTGGGGTGCCTGGCTAATCTTCTAGAATGGGCTGATGGCTTTTTTTGAGGGCTGAAGCAGAACTTTGAATTAGTCCAGAAATAAATACCACGAACACAGAGGATACTTTGACAGAAATACTATTCCCCATGCAGCTTGAGGCTGTGGGTAGTTCTGTTTGGTAGAAAGCTCATACAAGTGGCATGGCTGGCAGTTCAGCAGGTACTTGGCTCAGACATTTAAAAATCAGCCCACAGGGAAAGAGTTTCTGTGCCTAGCTGAGGGCCAGAAAGTGATGGTGCCCACTCAAGAATTTCTACATGGCTGAGATCAGGCTCATATTCACTTACAGTTCAGAGAAAAGACTTTTTTTTTTTTTTTTTTCCTGATGGGCTGGAGACAGAAGGAGCCTGGCCAATCAAATGGTTAAAATGAAATAAACAATCAGCTGACACTGAAGTTGTACCAAGGTAAACTAGTTTAGTTATCTTTTCCAGTTCCTGCTTAAGCCACACAAAACAAGCAGGTGGTTGGCTACACACATATACAGAAAAAGCAGTACAGAAGGCAGAAGAGTTGTGGTCGTGCCTTCTGGCAGAACTGCATGCCTGTGGTGCAGTATCAAAGGCAGCAACTTAGCCCACAGGCTGCAGCAACAGCCCTATCTCAAACAGCCATACAACAACACCCATTTAAGGAACAACATCAGATTCTTTCTGGTGTGGAGATAAAATGGAAAACTGTGGTCTCGCATCCTTTTTGCGTTGTGTATTAAGCTGCTGAGATGGGCTGTTTCGTCACCTACCTGAATCTCATCACATAATGCATGAAGTCCGGTTAAGAACTTGTAAGTAAAGTTGCAACTACGAAGAACAAGATTTGAATGGTAAATGGAGGAAAAAAGAGAAGTGAAAAACACATTGACATAACAAGGCCCATGAAAAGTATTCTCCATACACCAGAGAAAGACTGTGAAACCAGTCTGGAGGAAACAAAACACCCTGAGTCATCATTGCACCAGCCAAGCATTAGAAAAGTGAGGCAGTACAGTCATGAGATGATGTCACACACAGCACTGGGATCCAGTTCATGGCCACAGCCAAGACCAGAAGGAAATAATTAAAGTCAATATGACATAGCTAAGTGGTAAGCACTGAAATACAGGGAACAACCAGCCCAGAACCCAGAAGGAGACACAGGAGACGAGCTGCTGGGTTATGAGTACCCTAGGGTACATCCAAATCTCCTGCTCTTCAGCTGGTCATCATTGTTACCTGGATGCCATATTAGGGTTTCCAGCCATGGATTCATATGGCACAAGTGCTTCACTCAGGCCCTGGACAGCCTGCACTGAATACATAGGATATAGATCTGTGAGTGAGTTGTGGTTTGCTATTTAAGTCTCAGGCTTCACACTTTTGCCACCCTTTCACATACGTCAGAATCAGCCGTGCAACTCCAAGTGTATCCGCAAGGTAGTAAGGACAGGAAATTGTCCCTCTCCACTGACACAGAACTGGCAGAGGCAGCAGCCTTTGGCATATGACAGCAGACACGCTACGGGGTGCTCTACCTCTACAGTATGCCTTCAGACAGGCTCCTATACAAACTGGATACAGAAATACTGTTAAATGATCATTTTCATACCACAGTGCCATAATTATTCACTTGGCAACGCAGCAAGAGAATGATAAAAGTAGTAATCTAGCAAAACTCAAATTTAGCAACCAGCTCAGCCTTTCCTCCAATAAAAGAGGTTCAGGTTATAATTAGAACTCCTACAAAAAATAATGACACTGATTCAACATTACGTTACATCGATAATGAGCACATGCACGCACATCTCTGCATTAAAACATAAGTTAGCAAATTTTTCCTTGGAATCCAGTTGGAAAAAATAAGTTTTGAATAATATTTTAGGGATCCAAAACTAAACACACATCAATGTTTGAGTAAGCACTTGACGAACACTAAGTATTTCGTAACATCTTGAAAAGTCCTTGCTGTCCCCTCTTCTGCCAGCTTTTCTGAGCCTACTCTCAGTATCTACTTACAACATTGTCAACCATTTTCAAGAATTTGCCTCTCCTTCTGAGGAGGAAATCGAAAAGAGTTAAGAAGCTCAAGCAGATTATTAAAAACTATCAACCAAAAATCACTAGAATGAATCTGATTTTGCTTCTTATCTCATCCACACCTGCAATTTCATCATTATAATGAGGCCAGTGTACTTGCCTACAGTAAAGAGCTTCCTACTCTTCCCCACATTAAAGACCTTGGTCAAGAGTAACCTGCTTGTAGTATTAATTAATAGTGTACATGAGCACTCTGAAGTGGTTGTTTCTGACCAAAAAATCAGTGACAGGCTTTAAAGAGATTTGAAGATTTTCTTTCTGTACACCTCGAAGGTCACATGAAGCTGAATTTTACAGACTTCTGTTCCAAACGGAAACAGTGATGTTGCTGCATCAGTTAGGAAAGGGTAGCCTGTGCCTTTTATACCCCTTAGGCCGCAACATTTTATGGGACTGGGAAAGGAACTTGGAAATCCTTTCACTTTCATACCAGAGTATGCTTTCTAAGTTGCAGTCATTCCAACAAAACATACTGGATATCTCAAGCTGTGAACAGATCAATTATATAAATTGCTATTAAGAATTAATTGCTCTATCACCAAGTAGGAAGAATATCTGCTTTTAGGATTACATAGTCATGCTTACCACCTGCAAAGAGTCTTAACACAAAGAAATTTCTTAACAAAGAAATGATGGGATACAGATGCTGCATACTCATAAAAAAAAATTAGCTACCTGCTTCCCCCACTTTTAAAGTACAGTTATAATAACCCCAGTAGGTTTTTGCTCTCAAAACCTGTCTGAGCACTGCAGAAAACAACAGTATCATCACTAAAAGCTCTTACAGAAGAGGTGCATACACACACCTGATTAAAACTATCAGTGAGCACAGGGAAAAAGTAAATCCAGTGGCATCACTCAATAGTCAGCAACCTCAGTAATAACTACAGCAATTGAAACTAATTTGTAAAACAGAGGAATAGCAAGGAGATGTCTTTGCAACTAAAACACAGCAGTAATACAAGAGCGGCTGTACAAGCATGTAATAATATACAGCCAGGAAAACACTGAAGGATCAACACGACTAAGAACAATTATTATGTCCTGAGGTCCCTTGCTGAAGACAAAAAAAAAAAACAGCAAATGCATGAATGAGTAAGCATTGCTGCAGATCCACAAAAAGAACAACAAAAGTTCAGAGATGGTACTGAAATCAATGCAAAAAGAAACTGGGTGGGGATATTTTATTAGTAATAATGAAAATTCAGAGATGAACCACTGAGTTCACCCACGTACAGAGATTTTGTGAGGTCAAGAAACCATTCTAAAGAGGAGGAGTTCAATACAAGTTGCTTTTGTGCATCCACCTTTAGGTTATTCTCTCCCTTCCTTGAACAGAGGTGGGCAATGGACTAATTCCAGTACATGAAATTAAATCCAGCACCCAGAAGAGAAGTTTAACATACAGAATGAGTCAGTAAGAATTTTCTATATGCACCTCCATGCCTGTTAAATCAGCCACTGTTTAAATTGTTTTGTGCTGAAGAGAAGCCTGAATGCAGCACGCAGGCTGCCCCAGATCTGCACACACAGACATACACGCTACATCCTCAATATTCTGCCCAAATTTGCTGTGTTAGTTTCCTGTACTTAGCCTCACCATGCTAACAGCCTAGCTATTTAAAATTTTTCCCGGCTATTGAAAGTTACTAGGGTTCGCTACAGATCAGCAATGGGGCTTGCTGCTCCCAATTTTGTTCTATGAACAATAACTTTTCTTCCTACACTCATCTTTTTTCCTGCATTAAAGTCCAGATATACACCTCCATCCTTTCTCCACTTTCTTCCAGTGAGTTAACCATGTTTCCTCCCTGCTGCTCCATGGTAGGGCTCAAGCTCTACAGCTTGCACTTCAGTCCTTCAGCCTGGAGACAACAAGGGCCTGCTGACGGACTGCAGGCTCTCAAGTGCCAGCACCTGAAACACAGCAGTATGCAAACGGGAATTAACCTCCTGAGCTTTCTTTCCAACCACACTGCACCATGCAGACTTTTTTTTTTCCCCCCCTAACAGGCAAATAAAAAAAAAGTAATGAGAAAAAGCAATTTTAATTGGTATTTTCCAGTAAGGAATGCAACAGGTGCTAAGAGCTGAAGGGAAACCACATCTGCTCCCCTGAAATGGCAGGCCCTGCCCGATCGCATTTTACAATACATATTTTGTAGACATAGATTGCCCAGAATCCAAGGAATGCGGCCCATACTGCCGGGAGACCATAAAAAACATGAGGAATCTGCGGGCTTTCCTGCAGCAGGGCTCTAGAATGGCTGCCTGGCTTGCACAGCATTACAACCATAGCGTCCCCGAACTACTGTCAGCGTGATTAAATCCAGCAGCGCTCCTGTCCTGGCCTGAAAGCCAGCGATTTACACATCTCACTTGTCAGCCTTGAATCCTTTTAGTTCTGCAGCAACACAGAAGCCCGTTTGCCCACTTACCATGACCATGAAAGGTGGAAAGATAAGAATTAGGGCTGGTTTCTGAAGGGATTAAGAACGGCTAACAACTGAAATTGGGCCACCCTCTTCCCGGGCTTAGGAGGTTTGAATGCCCAAGGACGTTTGCGAGCTGCTGATGCATGAATAATGGCCACTGTGTTTGCCTACAGAGTCACTGTACGACAGCCTGACGGATGGCTTTGTAACCAGCTCGGGGGCCGCGGAGCCAGGAGGACAGTGCATCCCGAACAGAAGTGGATGCTGGCGGGGCCGGGCGGGAGGCGAAGGAGCCGCATTCCTTCGGCTGCCGTGTGGCAGGTTGCAGGGCACTGCCGCATTTATATGCGCCACACAGATAATGCACTCCAAATGCTTTGAGACTGATATGAATAGGAACTATTCTTCCCTTTAATTAGCATTTTTGCCAGATGAACACTGCAAAGTGCCAAGCTGTGGAATGCTACTAGGAGTTCAACTCCATAGACAGCTGACTGCCAGAACACAGCCCAAAGTGGAAGATTTCATTTTCTGTTTATGACTCATTGACATTACTCAAATGAAAATAACGCAACTTTCAAAATGATCGCTCTGTCAAAGGGCAAAACAGCGTGCCACACAGAGCCTGGAAAGTCACACACAAAATCCATCTGACCTCTAGGCAGCCCTATGATGCTCTCTGGATGGTGACTAACACTCTAACCACCAACCAGGACAAAAAGGCAATGTGTTGATAACTTACCGTAGAACTATGCACACTTTTTTTTTTTCCTGTAAGCCAAACAGCTGATCTTACCTACAGAAAAACAAACAAAAAACCTAACAGTAGTTATGGATTACTATTAAACCACTTACAAATATATTTCAAACTTATTTCTCCAAAACTTCACTGTAAGTTCTGAGAAGTAGGAAAACTATGCATCCAGAAGTGTAGCAAAGACATTAGCAACAGTGTCTGAATGTTGGTGTTCTTACATTACTAGACGAATCGTCAATTAAATAGAAAGACAGTATGGATTACTAAAAAACAAAATAATACAAAAACATTGGCTTGTTTCCTAGCAACAGCTAGGCTAAAATTACTTAACATTTCCACTCAATCAAATGTAAATTTGACTATGTTATCCCTTAAATGTTGATTATAACAGCCCTTTTCAAATGCAAATTCAATGTGTAAAGTGAATGTACACGTTGACAAAGCTGATAGGAAAATCTCCTGATTAACATCATTTGCATGCACACAGCAACATTATTACAAATCTCAGAAAGACAGAGGAAAATGGAAATTGGATAGAGAATCACCTTCATCATCTCCTTCCTTCCTGCTTTGTCTAAGACGAAAACAGACAAACACATAGAGCCTTTCGGATTAGATGCAAGATTCCAACAGTTTAAAAGTGCAAAGCATCAGCTGTATCTGAATTCCATGCATTGTTTTGTTAGCAAATACAATACGGTGAGAAGTTCCATTTCATTTCTCAGTCTCAGAACTTGCTGATTATAGAAAATACATATAGCACTGAGGAGACTACAATGCTTATAATACCGCGTAGCCACTGATGGCCTGCAAGTTTTCTTGCCTCTTTTAGCAAAAATTGTAGCAAGAAAAAAAAAAAAAAAAAAAAAACGAAGGGAGGGGGAAAAAAGGACATGGATTATGGGAAGAAACATTTCCCTTCTAATGTCTGAAACTTTGTTCTTTGCACCATCAGCTCCGGGATTCAAACGCATTAGTCAGGTTTGCATTCACTATGGACCAGGTAATTTTTGCATAAAACAGACAGAAGATGCTTAAAGGGTAACGTTAAAATTTTTCTTCTTAGGGCAGCATTCCACAATTAGGGTACTAAAATACACAGTTTTACAATACGTGCACTACACTAGGCCGATTTACTGCTACTTAACCAGAAGTCAGTGGGAAGCTGAGAACAGATGCGCTGCACCTTCAGCACATCACAAGAACTCAGAATTAACATCTCCAGTTGAGAGTGCTTTCTAATAGAAAACACCATCCCTTCCTTCTTCATCATCTCAGTAAAGACACCAGGCTCAAACACAAGATTTGTATCCGCAGACATTAAGCAGGCTTGTATTTGGCATCAGACCAAATTTGTTTCTCATGGCGATGCACCTTGATAGCTCACTGTGACACAGATGTGCTACTCCAGCACACGTGCACTGTAATTACTTGCACAACATCGACTACATCAGTACAAAACAGGTAATTTAGCATACTGCACCATAAAACATTAGAAGACAGATAAGTTCCTAAAAAAATATATATATATATATATAGTTATCACAAGTCTGCTGAGGATTATCTCCTGTATCACAGCTTAGAGCTGTTACTTGAAATACTTTTTAAAGGGCATAATCCCATCCCTCTACAGCCCTAGCCTGCAAACTACAGCAGTGTCAGATCCTGAAGGCTAAGACAGAGGAATTCATAGCAAACAGCACATCACAACAGATGAGTATTGCGGAGAACAATTGGTCAAAATGTTTCCATCCGTATCAAGCACAAATCATCCCCTTCTGAGAAAGTCAATCCCACTTCAAAACCATGGATCTACGATGTGGAACAGAGCCAATTCTGGATGACCAAGGGCTGGGAAGGGAGGGATCCCAGGATGACACATGCAAGAACACTTCAGCCTCCTGTGCCATTCCTGCTTGCTCCCCCGCTGTGCACAAACTTCTCATATATTTGCCAGACAACTATTAGCCAGAGAGCCGGCTTTCAAAGATACAGCCTATGTCTGGAGAAGCATCAATTACCAGATATGAGATGCCTGGGGCAGCGGGGGGTCTGGACCTTTCCCTACTGATCCTTCACCCTTATGCTGCACATTTGGTGCTCCATCTAAACCTAGCTTCTGGGAGGAGAAACAGGGAGAGTTTTGAAAATTGTGAGATATTACTGTTTTTTTTGTTTGGAAAGGTTCCAGAAACCCTCCTAGTACACTACACACACATGAAAATTCTATTCTCTGCTTATTAATGCATATTTTCAAGCTACTTCTATAGTCTGAAAGCAAAGGTTGGTCAAAATGATTTACTGCATGGAAAAAATACCTTCATATGACTACATCGCATGTGATTAAACACACAGCAAAATATTCTTTGATCTTATGACTCTCTCTGAATACAATGGTTCACAACCAGATTTTTCCAATCTATGTTTTCAGCTGGAACCCCGCAAAAGATATGAAGATCCATTTTCCAATTACAACCAATGAAGCAAAAGAAAACCAATGCAGCTGAAAGACCTACATCACCGACTGCACGGTTGCCATTAAGTGTACCATCACCGTGCATGATACAACTGCTGTGTGCTGAAGGACAACCAGTGTGTGATTTACTAGCTAGGGTGACTGGACTAGATGAGTGCACAGTGAGGTGGACTGAGAACTGGATGACTGGGCAGAGCCCAGAGGGTTGTGATCTCTGGCATGGAATCTAGCTGGAGACTTGTTACTAGCAGTGTTCCTCAGGGGTCAGTGCTGGGTCCGGTCTTGTTCAACATCTTCATCAATGACCTTGGTGTAGGGGTAGCATCCACCCTCAGCAAGTTTACTGATGATACACAGCTGGAAGGAGTGGCTGACACCCTGGAAGGCTGTGCTGCCATTCAGTGAGACCTGGACAGGCTGGAGAGCTGGGCAGAGAGGAACCTGATCAAGTCCAGCAAGGACAAGTGTAGAGTCCTGCACCTACATGCACCAGTACAAGCTGGGGGCTGAGCTGCCGGGAAGGAGCTCTGAGGAAAAGGACCTGGGTGTCCTGGTGGACAACAGGTTGGACGTGAGCCGGCAGCGTGCCCCTGTGGCCAAGAAGGCCAACGGATCCAAGGGTGCATTAAAAAGAGCACGGCCAGCAGGTCGAGGGAGGTGTCCCTCCCCCTCCACTCTGCCCTGGTGAGGCCACATCTGGAATACTGTGGAATTCTGGGCTCCCCAGTTCAAGAAAGACAGGGAACTACGGGAGAGAGTCCACTGAAGGGCCACAAAGATGACTGGGGGCCTGGAACATCTGCCTTATGAGAGACCTGGGACTGTTCAGCCTGGAGCACACTGAGAGGGAATCTCATCGATGCCCATACATATCCAAAGGGCGGGCGTCAGGAGGATGGGGCCAGGCTCTTCTCAGTGCTGTCCAGTGACAGGACAAGGGGCAAAGGGCACAAGCTGAAAACAGAAGTTCTATCTGAACATGAGAAAGAACTCTACTTTGAGGGTGACAGAGCACTGAAAAAGGCTGCCCAGAGAGGCTGTGGAATCTCCTTCTCTGGAGATATTCAAGAACCACCTGGATGCCTTCCTGTGCAACCTGCTGTAGGGAACCTGCTTTAGCAGGGGGTTGTACTGGATGATCTCCTGCAGTCCCTTCAACCCCTACAATTCTGTGATTCTGTGACTTGTGCCACAAGTTGTGTCACAACAGGTCGTGAGCTCATATCCACTACAGTGACTGGAAGAGGAAACACTGTAGTTGTTGAACATGCAGAGCAATTGATCTGGGAATTAAAATGAATTATTCATATGCAGTGTACAAAGTTCCTGGAGAAAAGGCCCATTTACAAGTAACATGAGGCAAGTAACATGTAACATTTGCTACAGAACAAAAATATGTAAACAAAACACAGGGAAGACGCAAACAAAAAGTTACCCTATACCATATAGAGTATCGCTGCCAAGAAAGTTCTAGTTACAAATATTTTAAACTGAAACTTAATGAGCAGAAAACGTAGTTAAATGCAGATGAGGAACCAACAAACAACTCGTACTTCTGTACACAGACCTTACCACAGAAACAGCCTCCCAGGAATTGTTCAGCCCCAGGTGAGGTGCTGCAGGGACTCCTAAAAACTGAGAGTGCACCTATTGAAACTACACAATGCACTGGGATCCCTGGCTTCGTGAAAATTACCACTCCTTGAATTAACCAGTGGCCAGCTTTTAAGGAAAAGAGTGTTTTGTTCTGAACACACCCAACATCCATAGCTGTACATGTAACTGCCTTTCACATATGCTTAGCACCGTCTTTCAGCTTGGTATACTTACAATGATGACGTACGTCAAAGATCATTTAAAAAAAGATTTTATTTCCACTCATCACACTCTTACAGACCTAAGCATGTCAGGCTAAACCTCCTCTGCGAGTTTTGCATGCAACCAAGAGCACAAAATGTGGTAAGTTAGACAATGAAATAGGATAGAGGAAACTATTCAAAGAAAGATGAGAAGAACTAAGCCCAGATTTAAACAGGAAATTTGAGTAAGATTAATAAACATTATAGAAACTTAGTTTTTAACACTTTATACTCTTAATGGGAGGCTATCTCACAAGACAATTTGTTTTAAAATAGAAGCTGAAACACTTATAACCACGATTGTGACACAGAGCTGCCTGTGCACTTTGATGACACAGAAGATCCCATTCAGCCCTGTGCAGAAGGGCCAAGCAAAGGAGCAGGAGGATTAAGAACAGAGCTGTGCAAGAGCAGCTCATCAGGGTGGGGGAGCAGCAAAGGCAGAGAAGGGGAAAAAAAAAAAAAAACAGGATGAAAAATGAAACAAATAAGTGCAAAAATACTAATCCAAGTCCCCAGCTCTCCCAGTGACTTACAGAAAACAGTTCAGCTGCAAGCAGCTATAGTCAGGAGAATCAAAACAAAAACCTGCTCACATCTGTGAGGGTGGTGTGACCAAGGCAAGGTAACTCTCATGCTACCCTTCTGATGCTGGGGGCAGCACCTACCTGTGACACGACCCACCAGCCACAAGAAGCCCTCTTTTGGCCCTCAGTTATTAACATCTGTGCGAGAGAACTGACACAGGCAGGGCAGGGGCAGAGCTGGAGTTTATATAAAAACTTGCTTATAATCACTCACACACTACATGACCCTGGAAAGTGCTTTCATCTTTTATCTTGCAGACAAATGTCTCCAGATTTCAAAAGGGAAATAAAGCAAGAAAGAAAAGAGGAAAACCACACACCTGTGAATGAATGAACACGAACAGCATGATCTCCTAGAAATATCACCCTTCCCCAAGATGCACGAGACCTCAGACAGTTGCCATGTGTCCCTACACTGGACATGGCGGGAGTTGCAGTGGGGAAGGCAGAAGAGAAAACAAGCAGCCGCAGTCTTTGTGACAGTGTCAGACTCCACAGGCAGGCCTCAGGCCAGACCACAGTATGGTTTATGACTCATAGAGAAAGAAACTACAGCGTGATTTCTGCCCTCGCTTCCTTTATGGGCAGTGGTTTTGGTAGATAAACAGTGTCTGAATCAAGAAGCAGCTTTAGCAAGCATCTTGGGATCAGCCCCTGTCACCGGCACGCTCCTCTCCAGCTCATGGCAGTAGTGCCAGGTACCACAACGCAAACGGCTTTGAGAAACATCCACACGTCGCAGCGTCCCCCACCCACGAAAGGCCAGTGCCAGATAAGCACACTGAAGGATGAGATAAGGGACAGTCACTAAGGGACCAGCTGCTCACCAGCACCCAGCATGATCCTGGATGGCTTCACAACTAGGCACTGCTGCCTGGGTGTGTGCTGGGTCTGGCTGGGTACTTCCCCCACAGCAGCCCATACAGTGCTGTGCCCTGTGCTTGTAGCTAGGACAGGGTTGATACCACTCTGGTGTTTTGGCTCCTGCTGAGCAGCGCTGGTACAGCATCAAGACTTGCTCCAACCAATCCAAAAACAGTAGGCTGGGGAGGGAAGGAGATGGGGAGGGGACACAGCCAGCGCAGCTGGTTTAAACCAACCGTATTTTCTCCCCTAGTCTTCCTTTCAGGAGGGGGAGTTCAGCTGCCTAGTGGGGCAAAACCACCACAGGGTAGAAAGCAGTCATTCGGGACCCTAACTCACCTGATCTACTAGCACATCTATCAACTGGCAAATGTGACCTTTTCCCTCTGCATCAGACCCCATTTTCTCAAATTCCTCAGTTTTTGAAGAAAAGAAAGGATATATTCAGTGCTACAAATAAATAAATAAATAAACAAAAACAAACGACAGGAAAATTTGCTAACTACAAGAAAGGGGATCCCTTTTGCAGTCCTAGTCCCACCACTGCTTATGTTTTACTCCTTAGTTTTTTCTTCATCCAGTTCTTCTCTTTCTGCAAAGACAATCTGGCAGCAGCACATTCTTATTATTCAATTCAAAGTCAAATATAATCCCAGATCATTAAAAGGCAATAAAGCACTCCTCTTCAACAGCTAAAACAATAGTAACAGAGTCAGAAACAGCACTAAGCTGATCTGGACTCTCTCTATCCCTCACTTTCTTAGGGCTGTTTTTGGCATATTCTTCTGGTCCAAGCACACACACAAGAGAGGAAAGACTGAAAAAGAAAAGAATACATATACAATAGAAAGGGCAAAAGAAAGCAAGAAATAAACATAGAGCAACTAATAAAAAATAAGTAACCCTTGAGCGCTTAACAAGCATCAGATTCAGAAATCGCCTCATAGACACCGCTCTGAAAGTCAAGCTCACAGACATGACACAAAGCTTAGAAATCAAAATACTTGGCTGCTGGAATAAATATTTATGGTTCACCTCACCTGCCCACACAGTTTAACCATTTAAGATTTTCTCCTTCACAATTGAGCTGAGATATCAATCCAAGTCTCGACAGCATGACTTGTATGATACAAAAAAACAGTGGCAAGAGTTATGGTAAATAGCTGCTTTTAAAAAAAAAAAAAAAAAAAAAAAAGTACCTGTATACTCTACTGTGTAAAACCCATTTTGAATTCTGTGATGTTCCCTTCTTGAAAGGGAAATTAGACTTCAGTTTCCTACCAAAAGTATTTATTTGCATGCATCATATTTGCACATAGACAAAGGAAAAGCAAACATCCTACATGCACAGATGTTCTTATTTTCTGTGTTTATGGACAGGCTTAGTTATGAGCCTACATCTCCTTGTATGCAGACCAGGATATTTTCAGTGGAGAAGTCATCCATCCAAAGATGTCAGGGGTCTCCTAAAGGGTCTGTTTTCAGAGGTACGAATCACCTCTTGGTTTTGTAAGTGCACAAACCTCCCTGCCCACAGCCCTCTGGCACCTCCAGCCCATTCCTGCAGCCCGGAGGCGACCCAGCCTAGCTGCCAGCCATGGGCTGCCTCCACCTCCGGTGGGTTCACCCTCTTAGCAGCTACCTGAGCCAAGCAGTCCTTGCTCCTATTTTATTTATTAACTTTCTTTTCCCACCTAAATCAAGATGAAAGTTCATACATCTGACCAATATCTGAAACTGCATTTTCACTTGTACAGGGACATGGTCCCATACAGCAAACCTGAAAATTAAGATTCTCATCAGTTTTATTCTTGGTTGAAAGATTTGGCAAAAAGCAACAAACAAACAAGAACAACCAAAAAAAAAGAAAAAACGGGGAAGGTGGCACTGCTTTTAAAAATATATTTATTTATAATAATAAAAAAGCTACACACACATAACACAACACCCAACCACACAGATTCTGCACTTTATTCTTCTCTCTTTTACCACATTATTGCCAAAGTAAAGTTAAAGATCTATCACACCACATGGAATAGTCGTGAAGGGGGAGAATGCAAAGCAAGTATGAAAATCCTGTAATAGTGTAGACCTACTAACACTGCATTGACAAAAGTATCTTGGATCTCCTTCCATCTGCTTTGCGAAGGGTCTTCTTGTTTCCTTCATCCCACCAGACAGACTCCACAACAGTGATCGATGTTGGTTCTCAGTTACATGAAGTTAAAAACATGCAAGTTCCACTTCTACACTGTATTTGATAAGCAGATTAATCTCTGCAGTGCATACATACACAGCAGTGTGTTGGCCATCTCCTACAGGCAGTGCTTCATTTGGTCACCTAATGTCAGCTGAAGCTGTGGGAAATTGCAAAGAAACAAATACAGGACTAAATCCTTGGTCCACATTGACCAGCTTTAAAGGTGTGCACAGACAAGAAACTAGTAAGTTTGAAATAATGCAGAAATTCCTATCAAGTGGTAAGGCAGTGGTAATCGTTAGAAGTCATCTTTGGCATACTCATTTCTATAGGAACGCTGGACACATGCAGAAAAAGAAAACTTAATCCCAGACCCCTTGAACTCACAGCTAGCTACAGAGAGCAGTGGGTAAGCCAAGTTCAGGAAGCAAGGAGCACTGTTTTTGTTTTCCTATATCCAGTTCAAGACAGTAACATTGTGCACTTGCAATGGTGTCATCAGCAGGAAAGACTGTGTGTAAAGACTGTTGAAAAAAATCTTTGCTCCTCCTCAGAAGGCCTCTGTACAAGCTGCTCCCCCAAAACTAGAACTGATGGAAGCTAGCCGACCACATACAGGCACACGCTCAGCATGAGACCCACAGAACGCAAAATGCATAGGAACATTTTCATTCTCAGGCAATGCCCACAATCAATCTTCAAATTCAAGCCCCTAACAAATATAAAAATACCACGAGCTGCTATTCCATTCATCTAATTCCATTAACTGGGCCCACCACCGTGGTTACCCGAGTGCTTGAACACAGCTGACGAATAGGCACTTTGCAGCCTCTCATTATTACCCCATGTTTGTGGCAGGCAGATATACAGGCTCTTCCCTCCTCTCCTCCAACCAAATACCCACTAAAAAGTCTGCGTCTCCCCAGGCCAGCAAGGATGTTATTCAAGCTGTTCTGGTAAGGTCATGCCACCCTTACTGGATGTCTTTCATATTACAACACCCTAAGCAAAAGAAACAAAATTACAGCTAAACAAGTTTCTGGCATATCAACATGTCCATCAACTAGTAAATGTAACCATCAGGAAAACTTTTGGGAGAGATGCAATGTTCTCAAATCTCTTCCACAGCACAGAAATAACTCTGCGCTCTCCCTGCACCATCTCCACTCACATCTATGAAAGGAGGATGGAGCAGCCTCTAAATGACTGTCCACCTCACTGCCACATCTTCTCTTTCCTCAGGCTGTCAGGTTGGAAGAGCTGCCCACCCTGGTTTATCTGCCAGTTTAAGTATTTTTTCAGGTTTGCCATGTAACAATCAATCAGGTTTGATTAATTAAACCATATACATCTATTTTAAAAGACAGATGTTACCAAAAGGAGGCACTGCAAAAGGCACTGCCATTTTCAGAGGGTAAAGACCTCAGCAGTCACTAAACATAAACGCCTCTAGGAAAGTATCTTATGGTGACTGTGCAAGAACTAGGATACTCCTCACCCCTTCAAAACAAATCACTATTTCTCCTCTCCCAGAGGAAACTCGGTACCTATAGATACATGCCAGTCCACGTATTACAAAGCAGTATCACAGCTGTGTGTTTCTTTCAGATGCACAGCCCAGAAATCACCTGTGCAACTGGAGACAGCAGCCAGCGAACATGCCCCACTGTCAGCTGTCTGGAACATGCATCTGTGAGATACCATGCAGACAAGCTGCTGTTTTGTCCAAATGACATGGATATACGTGCAACTGGAAGGGGAAGTATGTTGTTCTGGCCAGATAAACTCACACCTCTTAGTATGTGATTGCTCACTGGCTGTTTTGTTGGTGGGAATCCTTTTGCACATCCTGCTGCGTAGGCATGGCACCATAGGATCAACTAGCAGAGAACAAGGACACAACAACTGAGAAACTTCAGCTTCATCTGCCTAAGGACCACCAACAACATACAATACTTCAGATGAGACCACTGCACAGCAGGGACACCAACTGAGAAAGCATGCCGTGCTGTAGCACACTCTGGGGTTCCAATCATGCAATGCAGCAGTTCAACTTGTTGTATTAAAATGGGAGGCAGCCAGCTTGCGGTCTCAGACACTTGTAAGTGGGAAGTCTCACCTTCCGTATCCTTCTGATAAAGGTCTCTGTGCTTATGTTATGCTTTTAGGGAGAAGTCAAAACCAAACAAGCAAACAACTTGCTTTCCCAAATACTTGCCATTTGTTCTGCCTAATGCATTCCAACTTGAATCATTCAAGATGTGTGACTGCTTCACTCTTGAGGTTCAAAGGTGGAAAACTGGAATGGACTCATGGTGAGGAAATCAGTGTCAAAGTCAGTTGAGGAGGTTCACACGAGCTGTCTCTGAATTAGCTGCAGACTGCCTGCCAGAGAAGCTATGAAGAAGCCTGTTTTACTAAGCTACTTACCCATGACAACAAGGCACAAAGTAACCAGACAGGAGAGGCCTTTATGATCTTGGAAAGAGACCTACTCTGCTGTGGAATCACTGGGAGAGGAAAGGGAATAAGGTATGAAAGGACAGACAGAAGGACATTCTGCTACAACAGCAACAAAACAAATGTTTGTTTAGAAGGGATGGGCAACTGCCAGCCAGCTTCTAACAAATCCACGGACTCCAAACATGATGACTTTAGAACTGACCTTGGGAGAAAGTCTACCATGTTCCTGAAAGAACAGGAAAAGGTTTGCCACATTTGACAAGGAGATGGCTTATTTCTTCATCAGGAGAGTCCCTGCAGGCACAGCGAGTAGCTTTCTGCCCAGGCTGAACACCTCCTCTGAACCCTGCCCTTTGGACCAAGCATTCAGGTCCTTAGTGAGCTGCAAAGCCAAGCGAAGAAATTCAAGTCTCAGGAACATGAAGTTCTGCTTCAGAATGAACACATGGAGGGAAGTAATCATGTTGTTCTTAAGAAGTCCGATCCAGATCAAGTAAATTAAAATTAAAAAAAAAAAAAGTAGTATCTAGACAGGTCACCTGTAGAGGAGGGAAATTCAAAAAACTAGGAGGAATTCGGACAGCTTGAAAACAAAGGTATATAAGATAACCTATAGAAATGATCCACTGTGAGGAGCTTTGTAGTAATATTGACAAAAAGGGGGTTCAAAATAAATTGCCTGTGAGGACAG
>VXAV01004030.1:164906-176440 GCA_013399715.1 Alectura lathami
TGAGGATACTTTAGACATGTTTTAAGAGCTCTGAATCTCAGTTGAGCACACGCCTCAAGCGGACTGAGAATCCACCCCCAGAGCAGAAAACAGGCAGCCAGTATAGCTGGTCCTGACCTGGGGATGTCTCTGGGTGGAAGGAAAAACCCTGGTTTCTATTCAGGGAGGTCACTGTGCCCAGCTCCTAGGTTTCAAAAACTCCAGCCAAGACCTTTTAAAGAGCTCATTAAAAACAAAAACAAAATAATAATAATAATAACAAAAAAAGCAGACCTGTCTTTCACAATCTCCTTTCATTCATTTCTTCAGCTTCAAATTACTTGCCCTTTATTCCTTGCTATATTCTGCTTCTTTGCTTTCTCTAGAAGTGGGTGTGTGAAAAATCAGAAAAAAAGATGCTAGGTACCAGTAAAGAACTGAGCCAATAATAGGCAGGTTGGGGTCTCCTGGACACTGAAACTTGGTATTTCAGCATTAGTGCTTCCATTTGAGAGACAAACATCACACACTTGGTGAAGATGGCAAAGGAACCTTCTGTGTTTACAGGGTTCAAATACTAACACAGGGTTCTTATCAGTACAAGTAAATTGTATCATACTATTATGCTTGTGTAAGCATTCTGTTCCTGAGCTGCACTTGCCCTACAGAGTATCAAAAACAAATAAATAGAACGATGAGCATGCAACAAGAAAAAGAAGGCTTTGAGATTTTACATGATGAAGTGGTTCAGTGGTTCCAGGACAGGCACAGCAGCTGTGACAGAACTGCTCCCACTCTGATGGAGAAAAATAAACCACTTGCCTATGGTGCAACAGGAGAAGAGAACAAAACAGTCAGAAGGGTTAGCAACACGTGAGCACAGACACAGGCTGGAGACTTTCTGAAAAAGCAGTAACAGCACAGCAGGCAACTTCTGACTCGCCTAGGAATCCCAAACCCTGTACCTACCAACTCCAACACAAAACACACGCATAATGCCTTTCTCAGTGGATATTTATTATGCACAGGGCAAACCACTCTGGGTCACCAAGAACCAAAATCTGTGGTCTGTGTTTATGTGTACTGGAGCTACTGAACATAACTGCATATCAAAAGCTGAACACTGCCTGAGCAAATCCTCCCACATGGGCAGCAACAGGTAGGCGTGGAATTCATCATCCTTTTCCTTTCACCATTAGTCAGGTCTTAACAGATGAAAAGGCAGGTGGCAGGGAATGAGTGGAGTTGAATCTTCCTAGCTTAGGAAACAAAGCCAGGAGATTAACAAAAGAAAAATTTTAAGGTCTGTTGTTGTTCCACATGTCAATACAGGTAAGATTTATTTATTTATTTTTAATTCTACCCTATTCCCCAGTATGCATGGGTTTTTTGGTTGATGTTGTTATGAAAGGATGACTAATCCCACACAACTGTCTTCCCAAAATGCAGGTACTTAATTTTTTTTCTTCTTATCTTTGCAGTTTACTATCCCGGGTCAATTTGTCACCAAGAAACTATGGAAGTGGGCTTGTCCTAACCACCTCCTTCCAGCTCTCACTTTTCATCTAGACACCTAGTTGGTGTTCAGTGAGAATTAATACTTTAAAATTACACATGCACAAAGATCAACATGAATTATCGTCCCTAATCACTGATATAACAAGTCTAATAGAACAAAATGACTGCATAATAAATGTTGCATTACTACAACACAGAAGTAAGAGCACTGCCTAGAAAACTCTACACTCAGCGTCAGGTCACAGTTCTAGCCACATACCACACAAAGTTACAAACACCAGCATGACTTAAACTCTTATGCACACCTGCTCCTACAGAACATGTGTTAGCAAAATGACGCGTCTGGGCTCAGCCTGGAATTCATGAGGTACCAAGCACCTTTAGCAGCCACCTGCACCACTGCAGACCAAACTCCACTCCTTTCCAGTACTGAGGAACTGGGGGAACCAAGATAGGGGGAAGGTTCTTATTTGAAACGCAAATGCTGTGGCTTCTGTATAGGAAGGGACAAGGAAGCAGCATTCCTTCATTTCCAGAATAGCTTCTGGCACCAAGCAGTCCTGTTGCAGGCACACTGCTGCTTGCAAGAATAGAAGGGGTCACTAGCTATATGTGCAGTACAGTTCAGAGGGCAGTGGAATAACATAAAATTAGGGTAATACTGCTCCAGCCACTGTTTGTATTTTTTTCCTTTTCTCTTTTTTTGGAAGGAAAAGTTGGATTAAAAAAATGCAGCTACAGAGTAACTCTGTACATCTCCAAAACATTCATTAAGCTTATGAATTAATGTTCATTTTTATTCTACCTGTCCCTGTATCTGAAATGCATTTAAGGGCATATACACAGTTCAGGTAAAGCAATAGTAGATACAGAGCTTCTCAGCATTCTCTTCCATGACAGTTCCAGACTCAGCAATATGAAAATTGCTCTAGAGCTAGAATCCACCAGGTAAAGGTAGCTCAAAAGTAATTTCTTCTAAAGAGCGATTTAAATCCAACACGTTAATATTAAAATACAAGAATGCAATCAAAATTACCCACAGAAGAGCAACAAACACCTTCTCCCTATCCTGGGCATCCAGTTATCATCTCACACTTCAACAAGCTGTGCTTTCAGGCTCTTGATACCTACCCTGGCCCTGGAAGCTGGCTCAGTGAGCACATAGCTATGTTCCGGATCACCGCATCCAATGCAGACTTTATCTCCCCACTGAATCTGGTCTACAGAGAACCCTGGTAATTGCCCCAAGATAACTGTCAGCAAAGATGGGGTTATTTGCTCTGTTCTGAAGACACACTCCTCACAATCTCACAAAAATTGTCAGTGAGAAAGCGGTCACTCTGGATGGCTGAAATGAGAACAAGATATTATATCCAGATAACTGACTCTTCTGGATAGCTGCGCTAGGACAGGGAACAAGATGTGAACCTACTGTTAAGCATGGCTGCTGAAGATAAACCATGAGGACTGACAAAGGCACAGCAGCTCACTTCCCACCTACAGAAGCATTCATATGGTTCAGGATTATACAGTCAATTCAAGCGATTTTCTGATGTATAAGGACACTGCAGCATTACCAATGCTTGGACTATGTGGGAAAAGTCCTACAGCACAGGCAGAAAGCCCCCCTGAAGGACAGCAAGGTCCATGGTACTCTGCCTTGGGATGAATAAACCCCAGCTTGACAGCACGAAGCAGAACACTCCTGAGCCTGCTTCTGTGCTGTCACAGCTGTGGAGATGTTCTGCTCTCCTTCCACAAATCCATCTTTTTCACATTAGCAAACTCACTAAATGAGCCAGGAAGTTCTTGCAACATGGCCTAAACAAATCTGTGGTGAAGAGGAGTTATTTGAGGGTTTATTTAGAACTCTACAGCATTTACTTCTGTGTCCCCCTCAATTCTAATCTTAAGAAATTCATAAATGAAGCCATGGAACCTTCTTGCAGGCATCCCAGGAGCTTAATGGGATAAACAGGAAGAAAAGCTCCCTGGTCCAAACTAAATACAGATAAGTGGTTTACTCGTTTATTTACTGCAAAACTGGGACCTTAATAGCTCTCAGAGCACCCAGGTGAGCCAGAGTAGCAACCAACGAGGTAGCACATGCTCCTCTGCCTGTTACAGCAGCCACAACACTGCTCCAACAGATGGCTAGAAAGCAAGGGTGCTAGAAAGACTTGGTGCCTGCAAGCAGACAAGAATCCAATTCTTCATGAAGCCCTCAGATCAATTCCTATAACACTCACAGGCCTGCTGATGAAGACACACAAAATGATTGTAGCAAAAGGAACCACTGAAGCAACAACACAAGGTTCAGCTTGTTGAATGCCACAGTCGTCCAGCCCAACATGGGGCAGGGTCACATTCTGGCACCCATGCCAGTCTCAAACAGCAGTGACACTGGATCTCTGCTGCCCTACACACACCACCCTCCAAATTCTGCGGCACAGCTCCACTTACAGCTTCTGCCTGGGTAACTCCTAGAAAGGAGGATGACTACGGTGCATGTTACTGAAGACGTGACACTTCACACCCACTTGCTTCCACAGCACACTCAGATACTCAGCAGTTCTGTTTTTATTCAGTGAATATTTACTATTTGTCAAAATATGTTGGGGAAAAAAAAGCGGGGAGGGAACCTCAAAAGTGTCCAAATATTTCCTAAATTAAAAAAACATTTTGTTGGAGCAGTTTCAGAAATGCTGACATTTCAAAATAAATGTGCTCAGTTTTTCACAAAAGTCTCTTCGAAATCTTTGTAATTCAGAGCTTGGCTTCAAATCCCACTGTTTTATCCACTTCTCTCAGTTAACTGATAAAATCTATTTAAGCTAATAAATTCTATTTCTACTTCATCCTTTGTACCACAGGACAGAACATGGAAAGCATATAGCACCTGTACTTCAGTCAATTTATTCTTTAATTATTATGTTATCTTAAATGAAACTCTACAGTAGTAACGTGCTCCAGCTCTCATCAGGGAGACAAACAGCACTGCAGCCTCTCTGGTGAAGAAATCCATTCCCTTTCTTTGTCACAGCACATAGTTAAGAAGGAGAAACCTACAAACTTGGGGTGAAAAATGCAAAAATCATTATCAAAGAAGATCATTAAACCATACATGCTGGAATGTTTCTTCTCTTCTGCCGATCAGAATATTACTCCTGCCTCTCAAAACTAAGGGAAGGTATAACAAAGAATTTGCAAATGACTTGGTGTAGAATCAGAAACTGAACAGCAGTACTGGTTGCTTAATTTTAATCGTGAAATTATTCACTGACTCCTAAAACCAAGGATCTTTTTTGTTAACTGCAGCTAATTTATCAAACATATTTGTTAGTGCTAATTTGAAACACTGACAATTAAATGTCTCTGTCTCTACCTTTCTCAAAGTGTATATAGCTGCTATCTACTTAGATTTTTATCATCCGAAGTTTGAATTACTGGTGTTTACTAGAGACAAATAAAATTAACGCTCAGTGATACACAGCTTGTTCAAGAAAAAGAACTATAAATAAAGAAAAAAGCACTTTCAGGAGCAATATAAAAGCACACTGAAAGCAGCTGGCCTCCAGTTCTCATTTGTTTTGCATGGAAGTGTTCTGCAGCCTAACACAAAAGATTTCTGATTACTTGCTTGTACTGCACTGTATCCTGCAGGAGGAAGGAATGGTGGAAGAGTTTGCCTCCAGAGTAGACAGGCACTCTCCCTCATCTTTTAGCATCACCTCTTCCTCCAGTTGTTTTTATTATTCACATCCTTGTCTTTTCACATTCCCCAGGAAAGGATTAAGTGGGGAAGAAAAAAAAAAAAAAAAAAAAAGAGAGAGAGAGAATTTGATAGAAAGCTACCTGGTTATTCAACATTTCTCTTAAGGACCCATAAGCACTGCTCGGCCACAGAAGCATTCTCTCACGCCCTGACGAGCAGACACAACGGCCACCATGTATTTTTGTCCAAAGACAAGCACGCCCTACACCAGGGAAGTGTAACAACCACTGCAGGTTACCTGATGCCCCTTCAGCTTGTTTCATTTGTGGATTCATATTTGTTCAGGTCTGTCACTGTAGAAGATGAGCAGCCTGCAAACCACCGGTACGCAGCCCCGCAACTGGCCCCAAAGCTGCTCGAGTAGGCAGAGGAAAAAGAAAATATTCCCATTGACTTTATACAAAGCCTTCAACCTTAAAAAGGAAAAATGTGTTTGTAACGTGTTACCAGATGTTTATTTTCAGCCTTTCTCCTATAAAATACAGGACTGAAACTTTAAGCCATGAAAGCAATTTATGCCTTAGCCTCTCCGTATAATTGGTAACCTCAGAACAGGAACACATTTAAATGTCACAGAAGTATCAAAAAACATGTTTTAGTTGAAGCTTAATGGCAATTCCATTTACCTCCATATGATTAATATAATCCAGACTTTGTTACAAATATTGCACTTAGTATTTTATCACAATTTAAATTCAAACCCAAACAGCAAAGGAATTCAGACCTGGAAATGAAAAAGAACCTAAAAATCTGCCTTGCTCAAGATTGCAGGGAAAAAAGAAAATACTGATCAGAACTGTTAGTCACAGAAGACTCTACTTAAGATAGAAACATCTCCCTGAAATAGAACAGCCTTTCTCACCACACCAACTTGCAAAGTGAATCGGCAACTTCCTTGGCACGTGCATCCTTCCACATCACTGGGAAATGCATTTTCCATAAAGAGCAAGAACTAAATGTGGACAGAAGATTAAGATAAACACAGGCACAATTAGGTTGCTCTAGTTGCCTTCCATGAACAATAATTGGTACCACTGCTGAGGTAAATAAGCATAATTGTTCACTTATTTTGCAAGGCCATACAGTTATGCACATTGCATAGCATGGCGGTGAGCACAGGTCTGTCCTCCAACTCCCAGGTACCGGACAAAGCACCTTGCACACTATTTCATCTTATTTCCTCACAGGGACTGCTGCTCAGCCACAAAAACACTCCCTCACATCCTGAGGAGCAGACACAATCACTGCTTATTTTCTCCCAAAGACTACCCCATATAGCTGCTGCATCGCTTGCTGTATGAAAAGCCTTGGGATAAGATCTACTGCCTCCTCAACACAGCAAATCTCACCCCCAAACGTTAATTTATACATGGAGCCAAATGCTAAACAAGAGTTGTGTGAAGTCACTACTTAGATCACGCTCACACGCTTTGGAAGAGCTCTAAGTTAACAAAACCTTTACAGCCTTAATTTGCCAGGCCTTCCATACATGCTGGCGTGCACAGCCCCTTGCCCTCCGCACTAGTGAAGGGCTGGATCTTCTTACACCCGCTTCATGCGGCATTCTGTGAGCTCCTACACCGAAGCTGTCACTCATGCCCCGCTGTACTTACCCAATATCCTGGCGGAAGTTTGGGCAACACAGGAGAAGGCAGCAGAGCACACACCTCACCAACACCACATGCCACTTTTGCAAGTGTTCACGGCCAGCCTGCAACTCAACACCTTGCAGCAAAAGTGAGGACACGGCCCAACCTGTGTCAGCGTTTCTAAGAAAATACCGAAGGCTACATGCGTTCAGCCAACCCTTATGAAACCACCTGAACTCCTTGCTGCGGAGTCTGGCCCCTTGACTGCCTCATATTAAGGATGAAGAGAAACCATTGAAGGCAACAGATGTCGAAGTTATCCCCAGACAGCATTTCAGAAGCCTCTTTCCCCCTTCACATGACCTGAACTTTCCAGATGTGCAGTACTGTATATATGCAAGTTTTTGGTCCATCTTCTGTGACTATTCTTTTGCTGAATAAGTTGTAGTTTTCTTGCCAACCCTGTTACTTGGGAGAACTGCTGCCTGGGTTCTCTCAGCAAGCTCTGTTGCAGGACCCATCCTAACATTCGGGAATCGGTCAACTTTGATGAGGAGCACCACAGTTCTCAGCTCTGTCAGCAAAGGCTAGTACACAGACCCTCGCTGGAAGCTATTCAACAACAGGACTTCTTACATGTAGATGGGTGGGGTTTTTCCCCCCTTCAAAATCTGCTAGTCATTTGCGTGCAATACAGTCAACAACCTCTACCTCCATTAATGTAAGAGAGCCTTCTGATCTGATCTTTGCATCTCTTCCTACCCACCCTGCCACCCCTCTGGGCTCACCGTTGTATGTTCAGACGTTCCCTTCGTTCACATCTGCTTCCAGGAGAAGAAGAGCTTCCCAGATGAGCCATACAGCTGCACAGGTGGTAAGTGCTAGCGCACTATACACATGAAACAAGCAACTGCCTCATCTGCACACACGATTAACAATACCCAACTAGAAATGCAAATTGCATTTTTTTTAAATTATGTTGTCAAAATCTGATAAAATGATTCAGCTCAAGTGCTGTCTCTTTAGTCAGAATAAACATTACATTAGGAACTAGCTTCAAGGATCTAGTGGGTGGCATCCCTGCCCACAGCAAGAGGGTTGGAACCAGCTGATCTTAAAGGCCCCTTCCAACCCAAACCGTTCCATGATTCTGTGATACTGACCCTCTGCTCTAAAGGATGCAGTTCAGCAACAAGTAGATTGATGGAGAATCAAATCACGGGAAAATAAAGAAATCCAACATCTCCAGACTTCCAAGAAGAACTGACAAGGCCCCAGAAGATCACTTAGACCAAGTTAGGCTTAAATATAATTTCAGAAAGCCTCTGTGGAACCAGAGGTGCTGTTCCTAGCATCGCAGCCTTACCATTCTGTCCTACTTTTGAGGAGAGCACCACCAGGACTGCAGAAATACAACAGAAGTTGCCATGCTGCCACAGCTGAACAATAAGCAGCTAGGATTTTTGGTTGCTCCATCCTCTCTTCTTCAGAGTACTCTCTGGGGAAACAACTGGCTTAAGCCCATTCTACAGGGGGAATCTGACAAAGAGCAGCAGGTTGGGCCTTTTGCTCCCATCCCAGCAACATTAGAAAAGTAAACCAGCAACCTGCAAGTGAACAGAGCAACCAAGAACTAAGAGATGGGGCAACTGCCTGCTAAGACAGACAAACAGGCCCCCTTCATGGTACGCTTGCTGAGAAAGTAAGAGTACTTCTGATGGCATGGACAATGTGCTGGTAGAAAAAGCTCACAGAGCAGCATCAAGAATTACTAACCAATGTTTTTGAATCAATGTCCATTTTCAGCTGTGAGCAGCAGAAAATGCAAACAGAGCCAGCCTGATAGTCAGTAGTGCGGCAGAGTTACAGGAGTTCCTCCTGCAGAAGGTGCCCTCATTGCAGAGGACACTGTTAGGGCCTTCGGGAAGACCCAAGCACTGTGCTCCGAATTCAGCTTCACTATTCAGTGCAACAGAATACAAAACTGCAATAACTAAATGCAAAAACCAGAGACCATGAAGAAGCCGATATGCTGATAGGCCATCAGCACCATCTCAGATTTGAATGTTTCATCCAGCGTGCCCAACTTTCCCAGGTTGCCTGCACCTATTTTCTTTCTTAAGGCACTGGTCATTTACCAGGTGGCACCTGAGATGTAAAAGGGAAAGGATAAAAACCACACACACACAAAAACCCACCGCACTCTGAACTAGTTCATTATCATAGAATCATCAAATGGCTTGGGTTGGAAGGGACCTCAGAGATCACCTAGTTCCAACCCCCCTGCCGTGGACAGGGCTGCCAGCCACTAGCTCACTAGATCACACTGCCCAGGAACCCATCCAGCCTGGCCTTGAACACAGCCAGGGATGGGGCAGCCACAGCTTCTCTGGGCAGCCTGTTCCAGCGCCTCACCACTCTCTCAGGGAAGAATTTCTTCCTGATGTCCAACCTAAACCTCCCCTCTTTCAGTTTTAGCCCATTCCCCCTTGTCCTACCATTATCCACCCGTGCAAAAAGTCGGTCCCCCTCCTGCCTGTAAGCTCCTTTCAAGTATTGGAAGGCTGCAATGAGGTCTCCCCAGAGCCTTCTCTTTTCCAAGCTGAACAATCCCAACTCCCTCAACCTTTCCTCACAGGAGAGGTGCTCCAGCCCTCTGATCATTTTGGTGGCCCTCCTCTGGACCCGCTCCAACAGCTCCACATCCCCTCTGTACTGGGGGCCCCAGGCCTGGACACAGCACTCCAGGTGAGGCCTTCCAAGGGCAGAGCAGAGGGGGACGATCACCTCCCTCTCCCTGCTGGCCACCCCTCTCTTGATGCAGCCCAGGATGCCATTGGCCTTCCTGGCTGCAAGAGCGCACTGCCAGCTCATGTCCAGCTTTTCATCGATCACAATGCCCAAGTCCTTCTCCGCAGGGCTGCTCTCAAGGAGTTCTTCTCCCAGTCTGTACACACACCTGGGATTGCCCCGACCCAAGTGCAACACCTTGCCCTTGGCCTTGTTGAACCTCATCAGGTTCTCATATAATTATTCATGAATGTTATGTTACAAGGAAAGGAAGAACAATCCCTCAGAAACAAAATACACTCTGTCCTTGGAGTGCTACAAGTGTGTCCTTACAGTAAGTTGAGCTTCATCGACAAAGCTCATGAAAAGGATCCCTGGGTATTTGTTTCCCATTTTTCAGAGACAACACAGCTCTGAAAAACAATCACATTCTCACCAGCACCCTGCTGACAGAGCTCCCACCCCATGGAAGCTGGCACAGCAGCAGCACTGCAGTAACTGGGTCTAAATGGAGAGACCGTCATGGGCCCATGCCACCAAGGTCTCCCCACAGAGCTGCTCGCAGCATCAGGCTCGTTATCTGCACTGTAACACTGTCTGCCTTGCAATCTCATACTGAAGTTGAAACTACTAACAGAAAATAACTCAACTGAGTTTTCTTTATTCTTGCAGCATGCATGGAATGTCTCAAGCACTGTGTGTTTTATATGGCATATTACTTTGCAATGTACGCCAAAAGCTACAGTTAATTTTCAACATGACAAATTTTGGTGCACATTTCTAGACCTGCGTGACAGAAAACATTGGACTCTGTTTGCACTGGACTCACTGAGAAAGTAGTTCCAACACAAGCTCCTATCTGGAGGTTAGTTGCTTTTTGGCAGTCTGGTGAGTTTCAGGCTCTGATCCTTCAGGCTGCTCCAGGAGCCCATCACACGCATCGTGTGCAGCGGAGGCCTCCAGGCGAGAACTGGGATCCATTGTGGTGTAACAGGTGCAACTCCCTAGTGATCTGTCCAGCATTTGACAATGGCGAGCAGTGTAACGCACCTGCATCCTGCATTCACGAGCAGGTTGTGCTTAACCTACTGTCACACTGAGGGGAAAAAATGACAGAGCACAAGCAGCTTTATGCCCTTTTCCACCAGTCTGCACACCACCAGCTGCACGTGTGACAGCACGTAAGGGCAAAGTTTCATTTCTGTGTACTCCAGGCACGGGCAGACAACACGTTAAATGCATGTGCACATGCTGAACCTGTAGTACTTTCTTAACCTTCAGACAGGAGAATAAGCAGTGAATATTAAATACACTGTCATTAAGGGACTGCAGCATTTCAGCACAAAGTTCTCCTCTTCACAGAGGAGCTGCAGAACTGCTGGCCAGTGATTACAGACCACGCAGGCCAGGCTCTCTCTCTTCTGACACCCTGTGGGTCGATAACCCGCTTGAGGGACGCACGAGATGACTTCCCAGCTCTCGTTTTGGGCAACCCTTTCCCCCAAGCTTTTCTGTCGTAACACATGGCAGAGGAAAAGCTAAGAATCTGAGATTCAAAAGAAAACCCCAAAGCCAGCAATATCACAACAGCACACTTGCACCACGCCGAGTCATAAATTACAGAGTCTTGTGGTGTGTGGTTTTGTTACCTCATGCTAGACACAATGGCAATTACGAACAGCACACCTTTCATCTTTCTGACCCATAGCACTGCATTTATGTAATGTTACACTTGCAATTCAAACTTCAGTGACTTTTTCAGGCATTCAGGCCTGCCTATTAAAAGGTAATTAAACTAAAATGTGCGCTAGCTTCATCATTTTGTAGCAGCACGCTATTTCCTTATACTCTTACTGCAGCACAGCAGTCCACGGGTACTTAAA
>VXAV01004031.1:22456-41580 GCA_013399715.1 Alectura lathami
GAGTGGAGCATCTCCCTTATGAGGAAAGGCTGAGGGAGCTGGGTCTCTTCAGCTTGGAGAAGAGGAGACTGAGGGGTGACCTAATTAATGTTTATAAATATGTAAAGGGTGGGTGTCAGGAGGATGGAGCCAGGCTCTTCACTGTGACATCCAGTGACAGGACAAGGGGCAATGGGTGCAAGCTGGAACATAGGAGGTTCCGCTTAAATATGCGGAGAAATTTCTTCACGGTGAGGGTGACAGAGCACTGGAACAGGCTGCCCAGAGAGGTTGTGGAGTCTCCTTCTCTGGAGACATTCAAAACCCGCCTGGATGCGTTCCTGTGCAATCTGCTCTAGGTGTTCCTGCTTGGGCAGGGGGATTGGACTAGATGATCTTTTGAGGTCCCTTCCAATCTCTAACATTCTGTGATTCTGTGATTCTGTGATAGAATATGTATATAGAAAGGACATTATATATACTATTTCTAAGATCTACAAACAGAGATCCAACATTTTTTCTGTATATAGCATTTACAGAAAAAATAATAAAATCATAGATTAAATTAATAGTAGAAGAGATCATCCCTGTATTGGAGTGTAGCTCTGAGAGGAAAGATAGGAAAATATTAATTCTATGACTCTTTATATTAGAACTTATTTATGTTACCTTAAGTCATTGTCTATATTTTATCTTGTGTTACCTTTAGCAAATGCTAGATGTGAAGAACCTTCAGGACTGACTTTGCTTTTTCATTTGGTATTTTTACATTTTAAAAGATTTTCCTAGAGGTATATTGGAGCATTCTCTGGTGCTTGGCTTTGTTGAGTAGTGAAACATAAACTGAGAATTTCAAAACAGAGACTAAGCAGTTTCGATATGCTGATAATTATGCTAAATATTTGTTTCCAATTGTGAGCCGTTAGTGTAACCAACACCAATGTTCAGATCCATAGTATGTCTTACCTCAGTTTCTTAGCAAGTTCTTTTGATTTTCCAAAAGTGAGAAAACAACTGTAGCTCTTCTGCATATACTCACATATTTCTGTTACAGTGTAAAATCGGCAGCTGCAACAAGAATGCATGGATTTCATTAGTAAATTATTCTGGTACTTTTTAAAAAATCTTAAGGGATCTTTATAAAAATATAGAATGCATGATGTGATCATAACTGTTCCTATCATTTTGAAGAGCAAGCCATTAGCTTCACCATTACTCCTCTTAAAATATAGGTAGCATACTGATAAAGTTGTATTTCTACGCACTGGCCAGTTGGAAGTGTTCTAGTTTAAAAGAACATGACAGACAGTATGTTCCCAAATTCTCATTGTGCCCCTACTTCCTTCACCAGCAAGGGGTTATTCCCCTTGTAGGTTCCAGTTCCCATTTTTTGAATGATTTCAGGCTTTGCACACGTTATATACACAATCCTGAATCCTTACATCTTCCTTTTACTGCAAGTCTTGCTGTGGTTGGATTTTGATTGATTCCTTCTTAGGAATTCAGGAGTTTTATCAGGCCAGGATTTAGATTTTATGTCTCAATGGATTACAAGAAGCCAAAGCTTGTGTAACATCATTGCAGTGTTATTTCTAGTATTATCACCAATGCATATGGAGCTGTCACATATAATAACATATCTGCTGTATCACTTGTGGAAAACAAGAGATAAAAAATGAAGAAAAAGCCAATTGCACAACATAAAACTGATGGATATAAAAGTTGCACTGAAGGTAATATATAAACTAATTCTAGTTATAAAAATATATTTTTGTTTTCATAATGTGATCTTACACATGAAGAGAGATTTTAAAGAATGAAATTTAAATTTATGAAAGACACAAAAAAATGGGAATACAATAAAAGCCTATAAAATAAAAAGTAGAGCATGATTGGTATTTGTCTTAGTTTGAGAAAACAGAATACCCAATAAAATTACGAAATTGATAGAAACAAATTTGACTATTACATGACAGACACACTCTGTGTAGCTCTTACTGTTGAAACAGTGAATATAATATCTTAGTAACATTCAGAGATAGTTACATTTATGCACTGTTACCTTAACCTATGGACAATTAATATTATTAGATAAACCTAGCACAGAGACCAGACTTTGATTGACAATATTAAAGGCAACATTCCTTTATAAATAGTGCTGTGTTCCTTACAAGGCTCTAACAAGGTGAGTGGAAAACATTTCTCTGGCTCAAATACTCTATGCCCTCACCGATCTGCCATCGATCACTGAAGTGCATGCAGTGGATTAGAAACTCATCACGCCAGAAAATAATACGAACTCAGGAATTCCCTTTTCCAGGTAATTCTCCTGACAGCTCAGTTATTTATGAAAATGACTTCTCTCTTCCATTCACACCCCTCTCTGTGTTGTCTAAAAGAGGAAAGTGGTACAGTTGCCTAAACCCTGATGGCAATGTAGACACAGGCTCAAAAGGAAGTATTAGACAGCAAATCTCTGTTCCTCAGAGATGACTATTTTCAAGGTTTTGCCCACTTTAAATTAAAAATTAATTAATTAATTAACTAATTAATTAAAATTCAGCCAGTATTAGTTTTTTGGGAGCACACAGCAGCCACAGGGGCAGATGGGAGGTAACAGCTTCTTTGGAGGCATTGCTACTGTTGAAAAACAGCTAACTCTTTGACCAAGATAAATATTGCAGCTAGTGAGCCAGGTTCTGCTGTGTTCCCCAGCTGTATCCAAGCTCATTGTCTCCAGATGATCCAGTCTCAAAGGCACAGGTATAAATTGTTCTGCTTTCCTTATGAAGGGGAACTGCACACTGGTTTTATTTTTTTCTCTATACCATAACATTTTGAGTAAAAGTCCTCAGACAAAACAGCCAGCATAACTTTACAAAAGTAGTAGCAATAAAATACATGCCAATGTGGTAATGCTGTTGTATTTCCCAATAAAAATATGAAGAACTCAAATTTCAAATAAATCACCAGGGATTTTTGTAAAGCATCTAGACACTTCTATGAAGCGTATTTGTGAAGTATTTAGACACTGCTGAATGGTGTGAAATTATCAACTTACTTGATTTAGATCACCAAATGTCTTCCAAAATGTAGTCACTTCTGCCTACCATAAGTCTTGCTCAGATTTACATTCCTTATGTACAAGTAGAGGCTGAAATGTTACAGTCCAAATCTCTTTGAATGTCAATGATGTTCAATAGTTATGTGAATTTATTTCATAGATTTATAAACCAGACATCAGTTTTAAAATAGACTCAACTGATAATTGTAACAGATAAAAAGTATAATACAAATCAGATAATTTATTCATTAGTTCTAAAAACAGAGGAATAAAATAATCAGCAGTTTTAAATCCAGCTCTAAGCATTGCAAATCATAATGTTTTATGGTTATTCAACTGAAGAACCAACAAATAAGTAATGATGTTCATGCTGTCCACTTTCTATACTTTCCACTCTTTATACACAGGTATCTGTGTCTAATTTTATTAGTATTTGTATTTTCTGTGGTGCTCTAGTTCAGGGAGCTGTATTTGGAATAAGAAGAACACAAGATATTGTAATGTTGCTATTAATTTCTCATGGAGGCACCTTAACAAAGATGGGCAAGGCACATAAATAAAAGAATTTAAGCAGTTCAAAAATTTAGAAATATAATAGAGGGTTTATTATTTGTAATACGACCAATTACCATACCTATAAAATTGTATTCAAAAAGCAAACCTGACTCTCCAAAGAAAAATATATTAGCAAATCTAGCAAGAATTATTCCTCACAAAAAGAAAGTTTAACAAACTGAGCAAAACTGCAAAACACATCAAATTAAAAATGCAATTCAGCTGTGAAGACAAAACATATGCAAAACAGAAAGAACATATTTGCTCTCAATAACTGTGAAAGCAGTAACAATATTGTGCCAAACTGTACTGCAGAAGGAATGCAATACGATGTAGGTAATAAAATACTTGTCAAAACCATATTGTTCTGTACAAAATAAAACCTACCAGAACAAAAGCAGAAAGGCAGTGGTAAATTGGGATGTGAGTTCATCAATATGTCATAACCATAAATTCTAATCATTTAGAATAATATCATAATGAATAACCTTAATAGGAATTACAATAGCCAAAGCAAGTTATTTTCAAAGAAAGATTATTCAGCCTGGCCTGAAGACTGCTCCAGAATGACCTGTCAAAAACACAAGTGCAACTATGCCTGATCCAAGAAGTCTATAACTTTTAGTAGATCCATTCCTATCTGACTGATAGCTCTTATTTTTCTTTATTAGTACTCCTTTGAATATGAATACAGTAAAACTACAAATTGGATTTATCAGTACTGGTAGTCCAGTGTATGGGCTGTGAAAATAGATCCTTCTCTGCCTCTCCAGATCTGCTTCAACACCTATTACAAGTGCAGTGTCAATACCACATTAGATACCCACTATGGATAAGCAATATTTCAGAAAATATGGAAACCAGGGAAGTCAGCAACTTTGACTGTAATTGTTCTTAAAAAATCGAGAACATCTCAATTATGTATCCAAGAAAGATAAGACAGATATCTACACCAGGGTTCCAGTTCTGTTCATCTGTTGAATGTAAACCAGTCTCCCACAAGTTTTGATTCATCTACTTTCATGTCGGCTCTCTGATGAAAACTTTGTAATAGCCGATGACAGTTTGATTCCTCTCAGGGGAAGACTGAATGGGTCATAGTTGTCAGTCGGTGCAAACGGTTAATTAAGTTTGTCTCTAAATCCTGGTTAATGTGAACAAGTAATTATATTCACTTCTCATTCATCTATCAATGAGAACTAACAATTGCTACATAAATAGAACTCTTCTTCACCCAGTAAAAGGTAAGCATTTCCGCGAAAAAAAAAAAAAAAAAAAAAGACAGAATTATCTGTTGTCCTAACAAGGAAATAGGGATAATACCTTCTCAACCACTATAAAACACTGTTGTCTTCTTTCCTCTCACTGTATCAGGTTTTTAAAGGTTAACTTACTGAGTGTGCCTGTTCCACACCCACCCTGACCTTGACATGTGCAAAAGATTGGTGCCAGATCAATGGAATCAGTAACAGTGAATCCCCATTTACTATCTCAAAGACAAATGTATTCTATGCAGAATCCACAGCATAGAGATCCTGATTAAGGTTTGTTTTTTTTTTTTTTGAGGTTTTATACGAATAATGTGCCTCTTTACTCATACCTACATTCTTGCAAAATGGAATCTCTGGTATTTCCTTTAGAACATATCTCACATCAAGTGGAATGACTAACAAAATGTAAGGTGTAATGTCTATATCTATAGGGATGGAGGCATCAGATACATACATACTTAATCCTAGCACAAGTCACTTCCACATTCACATATGAACAGCATCCATACACAGTAAGAAAATACTTTTGGAAATGAACTGTAATTAGTATCGTATACCAAAAGGTCTTTATTAGAATACATGAAAAGTTTTAATAAAGGCATCTCTCAAGTCAGGAATCATGAAGAAATGTCTGGGCAGAACTTCAAGCTGTTATCTCATGAGCATTAACTCACTGTGAACATTGAATTGTGGAATAATGTTAGAAGAGAGCTCAGGAGGTCATCTAATCTGATCCCTGCCTCAAAGAAGAGCCAACACAGACCAGATGCTCAGGATCCCATCCAGTTGAGTTTTTTTTATTCCAAAAGCTGAAAATTCCATAGTCTTTCTGGGGAACCTACTCCAGTGTTTGACTACTGTCATGGTAAATAAGTAACATAAAATAAAAATGCTAACATCAAATCAGAAATTCTGGTGTTGCAGCTTGTATTTACTGCTTCTTTTCCTTTCACTGTGCATAGAATCATAGGATGGTTTAGGTTGTAAGAGTTCTTAATGACCATCCAGTTCCAACCCTTAACATCCTTTTGTACTGAGGATCTGAGAACTTCACGCAATTCAAGGTGAGGCTGCACCAACTCTAAATGTAGCAGGAGAATCACCACTTTTGACCAGCTGGCTGCGTTGTGGTTAATGCACATCAAAATGCAGTTTGCCCTCTTGTTTGTCCACACAGCTGGCTCATGCTGGGCTGCTTTCACCAGCACCCCCCGGGCTCCTTTCTGCTGAGCTGCTCTCCAGCCACTTGACTCACATCTGTACCTGGCATTACTCCATCCCAGGTGCAGAACCTGGCATTTTTCTTTGTTGAATTACATGCCATCGATGACTGCTTATTGCTCCAGTCTATCTAGATCCCTCTGCAAGGCCGCTCATCCCTCCAGGGAGTCAACAGCACCTCCCAGTTTAGCACCATCAAGAAACTTGCTAAAGATGCATTTAAGTCTAGCATCTGGGTCACTGATAAAGAAGTTGAACAGAGCTGGCCCTTACTGTTGCAGAGAATTTCTTACAGAGCAACGGGCATGTGAGCAACCCAAGCTTGTGAACAGCCCAGCTTTCTCAAGGACATTCCTGCACAACAAGATAAGGAAATCATATTTTGGAAAACAACTGCAAGATGCTACTGAAGAACAACGGGGTTGGTCAGTTAGGCACCAATCATTATGTGGTAGCTAGGGCGCGTACTTTCAAAGCACTCAATTGTAACTGAGCACTTTATCTTTGTAGATCACGTGTCACTACAGGAGGATATATAATCAAAACAACTGCGCAATAAACAGCTTTTGGCTTTTGGCTTTTGCTTTTGCTGCCTTTTACCTATGAATGCCTTGCTGTTTGCTCTCCCTTACCTTACAGTTGGAGCCATGGACCTCCCTAGACCTGCTGGTCACTCTCCTTTTGATGCAGCCCAGCTTAGTGTTAATGCCAGGTTAATACACCTCTGTTAAGAATCAGGAACCATTTCTCTTTCCTCCAATTAGGTAGTTAAGAGTAACAATGATGTCACCTCTAAGGTGTCTTCTAAGGCTGAACAAAACCAGCTTTCAGCCTCATTACGCACATCATGACCTCTAACCCCCAGATCATGATATCATGATAAAATAAGCGTTCTCACTCATCTTCAGGAATGGTAATCTGAGATAAATCAGAGCAAGTGGGAATATATTTGCATACTCATTTGTAGAAACACTGTTGCACTGTTTCCTGTGCAACTTACTGTAGGGAACCTGCTTTTGCAGGGGGGTTGGACTAGATGATCTCCTGATGTCTCTTCCAACCCCTACGATTCTGTGACTCTGTAATCAGCTGCCCTTGGCTTCAATCTAAGAACTAAAGCAGTATTCTGTTTCATCAGTGTAACAGCAAAAAACTCATTTATTACTTATCTTATGACAAATATTCACCTTAAAAAATTGGACTAAGTATTGACAACTAGCAGAGAGACACTATTTTTCGAACAAAAATAATGTATCAGATAAGGTAGTAAATTAGGAGGTTGATACAGCACTTGAATGAAAAGCTATAACAGTACAGTGGTATTATGTATGTAATAACTGTTTTATCCTTCAAAAGAAAGACACAACAGTTACTTCACGAAAGACCTAGGCTTTGGTTCTTCATCTTGGTAGTACAATCCCTCACAAAATAATATGAATTGCAAATGAAATGCATTCACTGGCTGCACAGCAAGATACTGCAAACTGTGCAGTATTACTTTTGTTTTAGTTCATATCAAGGAACTTTTAAGAAACTGCCTAAGAGACAAAGAGATCTCAGTAGTTAGAAGACCAACTGTAAACATGTTTTGATGGATGTACTCTCCAGCTAGGTAATACTGTTTTATGTTAAAAATAAATATACATTTAGTAACAACACAATTGGATACAAGCATATTTATGCATGAATAAATTTAGGCTGGAAGTCTTCTTCTAGTCACTAGCTAAATGAAAGTTTGGAATCACAGTAGCAGAGCAAAAAAGCAATATATTTTTCTTAAAATGAATCTTGGTCATTTCTTGGGAAGGAGTCCCATGACATGATTTTATATATCAGTTACATTTAAGTCCAACTTTATACTAGGAACCATGAAATAATCAACACTATTGCAAATAAGCCACTGTATACATGATAGCACTATAAGAGGTTGAAAGAAAGTTCCATCTCCTCAGTTACCAAACATGTGAACATGGAAACATTTGGTATTATTGAAATTGTGTATCATTAAGACTCAAATAATGTATAAAATTTAAATTCATTCTGATTGTATTGTTCTTATTTTAATCATCTGAAGTTATCACTTAACTGATTTCATTACAGCTAGAATCATGTTCATGCCTTTGATTATGGAATTTCCCTCTGAAGAAATAAGCAGAGTCTTCATCAACAAGTGAAATACATAGATACTGTTCATAAACTCGATGTCGTACCCAATGACTAAATTGTTTTAAATTTTAATAGTGTAAAACAACTTCAAAACCTGAACATTTAACTAATGAAGACCTAAAACTAGATTTTCATATGGTGACATAGTGGTGTCTCAAACAATTGCCAAAATATAAACTACTACTGAGATAATAAAGTACACTGAAAAATGACAACTAAATATTTCTGAATGAACATTACCATAATATGAGAGCATTACAACAGACAAAATAATTAAATTTGATGTTTAACATCTGATCTAGATGATAATTCACAAGGGCGGGTGCCTATTGATGTGCTTAAATAAATTCTGCAGCATATAGACTCTTGTGTTGTTCATGTCAACAACTAATTAATTTCAATTGCAGAATATAAAAAATAATATTCATTCTTCTGTCATCTGTTTTTAGCCTTGGTTTATTTTTTCAGATTACAAAATTACGCATTCTAACATCAATTTCCCTAACACTTAAAATAAACATAAAATAAAAATAAAATAAAAATATTCACTTATGCATTACTGAGAGAAAGTTTGATAACAATATACCAACTGAAAACATCTTTTCTGGATCAAACCTACATGAACTATTTCTTACTCATTAGTTAATTTAAATGAGCAACCAGAAGTCATGCTTTGTCAGTTGATTAGCCATTAAAGATAATAATTGATGCAGATTGTGAAGTTAAAACTTAAAAAGTTATAATGAAGCTGCAATAATAATAGAAGCTTAAAGTGACATTTTGTTCAATGTAACTTCAACTGTTCTGCCGTAAGGGTGAATATTGTTGATGCTTTTGTTTCCTTCATACTTTGAGCAAAAACTCAACATCAAAATAGCAATAGTAAAGGCCTTTTGAAAATACACAAATGCTATCTGTCCAATACACCAGTTATATCTTCAGAAAGTCATCAGTTCATGCTAGTCAACAACACACAGTTGCAATACTGTCATCGTTAGTTCTGACTTAATAAGACTTGGAAACTACTGTTCACTACAAATTTGAGAAATTAATGTTCAAAATGGTAACAAAGAAATAACATTGTGTATATCAGAAGTTAAATTACAACCAAGCACGGGAACTTTTTTAATGAACTTAATGTCACTGATAGAGTACTGGAGCAGAGAAACAGAAGACAGTATTCTATACACAGAAAAACAAACTAACCAAAAAAAAATCTTATATTCAGTTTCTTCTTACAGCTTTTACTCTGAACCAGTACAGTCTAACAAATACCAGTGAAGCTGCCAGTAAAGTGTACACTTAAATTTATTTTTTATTTATTTCAGCAGAGGCCAGGATTCATGTCTGATGATTTTATGTGCATCAGGCAGAAACAAAATTGCTGCAGTCTTCCTCTGAAGTCAAGAGAGAGCAGGCAGTTCCAGAAGGGCAATTCATTCACATGGGATAAAGATGAATGCCTAAAACTAGAAGGGAAACTTCTGGAGCTGTGTGTTCAGCATCTCAGGATCAAAGTATCTCATATGAGACTGTACCAAGAAAACACCAGGTACCAAACCTCCAGCACAACTGTAGAACACCAGTAGGTAAGGCTTTGCAATTTTCTCTGCCCAATGCGAGGTAACAAAGAATACCCTCTAAGCCACCTGGGTATTTACTACATGACTGTTCAAAGTGTACAAATTGTTATCAAAAGAAATAGAAAGAAGGTTAAAAAAGCTGTTCCATTAAAAGTGTTATCCGTTTATACCATATGTCCTTATTCCCTTGCACTCAAGCCAGAGCTTTTCAGTAGTAGTGCAGCAGTGCTACTATGGACAAGCTATCAATCCGCCTCCTCCACACTCCTCCTCACTAGTCCTGCTAATCTTCAGCGCTACATTAAAATTATGAGCAAAACAGAGAATACACAAAGGCTTCTGGAAGAAGTTCTGCTCAAGTATGTTTCCCAATCAAGGCAAGTCTATCTGAAAAAATTTCAGTATAAACTTTTAAATTTCTAGGCAGATAAGGTGATGATATATGACAGGGATTCATGGTCTCCTGACAGAAGGGGAGCTCTATCTCCTTTGTGTAAAACATAGCAGTAGTACTGATAGTCATCACTTAAACATTATGAAATAGGGGCGATGATTCCACCATGTTTTCTAAACCATTCACATCTCAGAAACACTGAAGTGCAAATGAGGCTTTACAGTGGCTGAGCAATAAGGGTCACAGGATGACTAAGACAAACACCACCATCAATATCAAAGCAAAATTGTACTGCATATTATATATTGTAGTCCTGGTGGAATATAGGCCTCAAAGACTTTTTGTATATGTTGATCAACCTCTAAAACCATTGGAAGAAGTTTCAGACCATATCCAGAATGGCAACTCACTTTAACATCCTATTTGGCAGATGTGAAGCCACATTCAATATATACATACATGCAGTCTAGCACAAAGAGCTACCTGGACCCAAAGGAGCATGAGTTTCAGAGCTGTCAGACAAGCACTTAATCTAAGGAGAGACAGATAAAGGAACTGACAATGTAAGGAAATGGTTATTAGAAAGATAAACTTGGGCAAGGACTACATCCAGTTCACCCCAATGAATTCTGAGATGTGAATTCTATAAATTAGTCCCAATGGATTGAAGACTTCCAAAGCTGTCCAGAATACCTGAGGCCTGATCACAAGAATCACTTTTACTGACCAAATTCCTGTCTATGGGAGAAGGACAACTTCTGTCCACTGGAGGTAACCAAAAACAAGTGCTATGAACTTTGTGAACACTCAACATTACTTACTGGACTCAAAACATCATCTTCTTGGGTTACCATAAACTGAGAATACTTTCTGCAGTGTGAGTGAATGACAACACAAAAACAAATGTCTCCATTTTGCAGCAGTTTTAAACATATTTCCTTCCATAAGAAGAAAAGCCTGGCTCTATGGCCCACAGGGCTAAAAGAAAAATCAGCTGCTGTCTCAATAGGCTCCCTTCTCACTTGTTGCCTTCTCTCTTTTCACATTAAAATCTAATTAGAATTAGAGGACAAAAGGAAAGTGACTGTGACTGGAAGAGTGAAATAAGAGCAGATTAATGTCTCTAGTGCTTTAAGGTGCTTGGCATAAACCCAGAGTGTTAGCTGGAGAGTAAATCCAAGGAGTGAAATACTTTCAAATCCTTAGTGGGAAATCTTTAACAGCTTGTTTCTCTGAGAATTCTGAAAGAAAGAAGCCAAGTGGCTTGATTCAGCATCATCTACTGTGTCATGAACCAGGTCACAATATCTGTTTCGTCCAGGGCTGCTTGAAGAAGCATTCTTGATTTAAGCATTCTACTTCCAATAGATGTTTTCTAATTGATCAAACATTAAGCATACTACTATGCACCCTGAAAGTCTGTTTGACATCCTAAACAGACAAAACAAAGAGAGATGTAGACATTTCTGAATGTCCCAGCTTTTACATTTTCTGGCAACAAGGCTGAAACTGCTGATATCATTTTGAAGTTTCTGCCACTGCAAGAAATCTCAGGGACAGGTGTGAAAGAAAGAAAACAGACCCTGACAGATCTGGGAATGGCTACCCACTGCTAGACTGAAGCTTTAGGAAGAAACATTCATTGCTGGCATATTTATCCAAAATGTGGAAGGCAAGCAGATAACAACAGTGAAAGTACTCTGGGGAGCTAATGCAGTTTCAAATGGAGAGCTAATTAATGCATCCTGATCCCCACCTGCAGGAAGCATCAGTATATATGCTGAAATTATCCTGCAAGGTAAGTTCAAAGGAAGATCACAGAATCACTGAACAGCTGTGGTTGGCGTGGACATCTCGGTCCATCTGGTCCAGCCCCCTGCTCAAGGAAGGACACCCAGAGCAGGGTGTCCAGCGCCACGTCCAGGCAGCTTTTAGAGATCTCCACGGAGGAGACCCCGCAGCTTCTGGCCATTCTGTGCCAGGGCTCCAACAGCCACACAGTAAAAAAAAAAAAAAATTTCCTTATGTTCAGACAGAGCCTTCTGTATCTCAATTTGTGCTCACTGCCCCTTTTCCTGTTATAGGGCACCACTGAAAATAGCCTGGCTCCATCTTCTTTACATTTTCCCTTCAAGTAAACATTTTCTGCTACCTTGTACTATTTATAAGTTTCATCAAAAGTTCAGTCTTATCCAGTCTCTCACCTTTCATCAACAATGAAGATGCTAGAACTATGATCCAACTCATAACAAAGTATGTAAAAAGAAACTGATCTTCTACTATGAACCCGGCATTTTGCAAGCAGGTTACATTTGCATATTACAGGAAAAAAAAAAAAAAAAGGGAGAGAGATTGCACAGAAACCAACACTGACAACAGCAAAAAAATACTGTTTTAAACATGATTTTGCAATCTAGGCCAAAATCACCCATTCACACTAACAGTGGTGCAAACTCACTCTAAGAATCTTTAGAAAGTATCTTCCATACTTCTTCCATTCCTCCATACTTCCTTCAAAAATATTTACTTTGAGTGGGTCTTCTATGTACATGAAACAGAAGTCTAAAACTGCTCCCGTGCAACATAAGGCATCTAACATAATTTAGACAGAATAAAAATTATTTTACAATCATTAATATAGTAATACTTAATTCAATTAAGATTTAAATGGCTCAGTATGGAACAGCTTTCTTCTCTCTTTTATGTTTTTAACTGTCAGTAATATATTTTCTTGTTCTGAACATACTTTATATTTTAATCAACTATTAAAAACGTAAGTGGCATAATGCAACATTTGATATAGATAAGAATACTGCGGGAAGCAAAATGCTTTTTAGGAACATGTACACAATTTTTTCTAAGGGAAACAAGAAAAAAAAAGAAAGAAAGAAAGAAAGAAAAGGACAGTGTGTCAAGTTTCAGCCAAATGCAAATATTTATATCTGCATGCCACTTTAAAACATCATCTTGGAGTAATAAAGATTGCATTCAGAAGGGTTTGGGGCCATCTAGTGGAACTTTCATTATAATAAAGTAAAGCTCAAGGATCGGGTACTGAAAGCATGGTTTGTCAGGGAAAAAAAAAAAAAGGGGGGGGGGGTTCTATTTTTTTATTTTAACAATTATTTTCTCAAATATACCATATAAATTGACACAGTTTTTGTAGGGCTCTTGGAAGAAAAAACAATAGCTATCCAAAATCTTGTTATCACAGAAAAATACAAAACTGGAGAATGTGCCTCTGAGAGAAGATTTAGAAACTTCATCTCTAGAAACGTACAAATCCAGGCTAGACAACGAAAATATATTGTGCAGCATAAGGCACGTCAGCCATGGGAATGAACTACATGACCTAAAGAATCTTCTTCGTCTCTAAATTCTGTTATTTTAATTTGCTAGTGGAAGATGTAGTGTTCAAGAATTATTCAATCAAATAAACACGCACTTCCTTTTTCTGAAAATGCAAATTATTATATGTCAGAGAGATTCTTCAGTTTGTGTTTTAAGCCTTGGCTATGTATTTTGACATTGGAACTATGTGTCATTTCTTCATTACAGAAAAACAAAATATTTCAGCATTAGCCTGAAGATAATATTTCCTACATCACATCTGCACTCTGAGAATTACCTTAGCTTTGTTTTTATTTATTTATTTGTGTTTACTGTAAAGATTATTGGCTTTAATCTGTAAACCCTTCCATAAGATTTATTCCATGATTATTTCAAAGATCTCCACAGTATAATTCCAGACAAGATCATACAGAGCTTTGGGGTTAACAATCTATTTAGGTACAAAGAAGATACATGCAGTTGTCAATGTTGCTTTCAAACACAGATCTAATTCTACATTTCCACTTGTCAGAATCCAAGGCTACTGATTTTCATTTAATGATGAGGATGTAATTATTTTTCCTGAGCTTCTGCTCTAGGAGGCAAGTTTGTAGGTGGAAAGAAGAGAAAAGGTCATACAAGAACAGTTTAATCTAAGGATGACCCTGCAGAATCCATAGAGAATTTTGGTCTCCCTTGTTTTGCATCTCGTTAGAATTACCTGCATGTACACACAGAAACAATAATAATAGTTTGAATTATTAGATGGTAAGTTGAAATGAAATTAAAACTTAGGTAATTAGCTTAGTAAATTCTACTAGCCCTTTCATTAGAAGTTGTCCTTTATCTAGTTATACCACTTGGAATGCTCATCATTTTAAATAACAACTAATCCAACTAATCCATTAAACAAATCTTAACATGTAGCATGGAGAAAAAAAGCTATCATGTATTCTGCTCCACTTTTTTTCCTTATTCTTGCACAGTTGAACTATTCTGGTCTTGCTGTATGGAAAGCATCACAAATCCAAAGCAGGTAACTTTGCTTGAATTCTGCTATATACACTACTTAAGTAATGGAACATGTTAATAAGAACTATAGTCATAGCTACACCCCATCATGTGCCTAGGGACAGTGACCTAAGGCACAGGGAAGGCAAATGCAATAATCTTCCTGATTTATGATTCTGAGAAATGTTATGGATTATAGGTCAGAATCATAGAGTCATAGAACTGCTTGAGTTGGAAGGGACCTTTAAAGGCCATCTAGTCCAACACCCCTGCAGGGAACAGGGACACCTACAGCTGGATCAGGTTGCTCAGAGCCCTGTCCAGCCTGACCTTGAAGGACTCCAGGGACGGGGCATCCATCACCTCTCTGGGCAACATGTGCCAGTGCTTCACCACCCTTAGTGTAAAATTGTAAAAATCGTTTTCCTTATATCTAGTCTAAATCTTCCCTCTTTTAGTTTGAAACTATTTCCCCTAGTCCTATCACAACAGACCCTGCTAAAGAGTCTGTCCCCTTGTTTCTTGGAGCACCCCTTCAGATACTGAAAGGCGGCTATCAGGACTTCCCAGAGCCTTCTGTTCTCCAGGCTGAACAGCTCCAAATGTCTCAGCCTGTCCTCACAGGGGAGGTGTTCCATCCCTTGGACCATTTTTGTGACCCTCCTCTGGATGCGCTCCAACAGCTCCATGTCCCTCCTGCACTGAGGACTCCCCATCTGGATGCAGCACTCCAGGTGGGGTCTCACCAGCACAGAGCAGAGGGGCAGGATCACCACCCTTGCCCTGTGGCCACACTTCTTTGGATGCAGCCCAGGATGCAGTTGGCTTTGTGGGCTGTGAGGGCACACTGCTGGCTCATGTCCAGCTTGTCATCCACCTGTACCCTCAAGTCAGGACTGCTGTTAATCCTTTCAACCCCCAGCTTGTATTGATAGTGGGGGTTGCCACAACCCAGGTGCAAGACATTACACTTATCTTTATTGAACATCATGAGGTTCTCCTGGGCCCACTGTTCCAGCCTGTCTAGGTCTCTCTGGATGGCATCCTGTCCCTCAGGCGTGTCAACAGCACCACACAACTTGGTGTTGTCTGCAAACTTGCTGAGGGTGCACTCAATCCCGCTGTTGATGTCATTGATGAAGATGTTGAATAGCATTAGTCCCAGAACGGACTCCTGAGGGACACCACTTGTCACCAACCTCCATCCAGACATTGAGTCATTGACCATTACTCTCTGGGTATGATCTTGCAACCAGTCCTTAACCCATCAAATCCATATCTCTCCAATTTGGAAAGAAGGTTTTTATGGGGAACTGTGGTAAAGGTCTTCCTGAAGTCCAGATAGATGACATCAGTGGCTCTTCTCTTGTCCACTGATGCCGTTTCACCCTCACAGAAGGCCGCTAGGTTGGTCAGGCAGGTCTTGCCCTTGGTGAAGCCATGCTGGCTGTCACAAATCACCTCCTTGTCTTCCATGTGCCTTAACATAGCTTCCAGGAGGATCTGTTCCATGATCTTCCCTGGCACAGAGGTGAGGCTGACAGGTCAGTAGTTCCCTGGTTCATCGTTTCTATCCTTCTTAAAAATTGGTGTAACTTTGCCCTTCTTCCAGTCACCAGGGACTTCACCAGACTGCCGTGACTTTTCAAACATCATAGAGAGTGGCTTGGTGACTGCATCAGCCAACTCCCTCAAGACGCTGGGATGTATATCGTCAGGACTCATAGACTTCTGGATGTTCAGGTTCCTCAGGAAGTCACAAATCTGATCTTCATTTACAGTGGGAAGGACATTGCTTCCCCTGTCCCCACCTTCCCATTCATCCTCTCGAGGGATGCATGAAGCTGCAGAAGACTGAGGCAAAAAATTTGTTGAACACCTCAGCCTTCTCCTTGTCTGTTGTCACCAGCCTGTATTGCCCACTAGTGGGGGTACACCTTCTTGGACCTTCTTTTTCCAGTTGATGTACCTGTAGAGGCCTTTCTTGTTCTTCTTTACCCCCATTGCCAAGTCCACTTCCAGCTGGGCTTTGGCTTTCTTGACCTCATCCCTACACAGCCTGGCAGCATCCCTGTACTCCTTCCAGGATACCTGTCCCTGCTTCCACTGCCTGTGCATTTTCTTCTTCCTCTCCAGTTTGATCAGCAGGTCCCAGTTCAGGCATGCTGGCCTCCTGCCTTCTTTTCCTGACTTCCTACACCTGGTGACGGTGAGCTCTTGTGCCCTAAAGAAAGCTTCCTTAATGAAAACTATAATGAAAAAAAGGCTTCATTAGCAGGTGAGAGAAATATTTGCTCATATTCTCCATTAATGATACACCTCTGTTTTAGAGATCTTTTATTTGTGATTCTGGCATTTTTTTCTCAGTAACCCTTGGATTATGTATCATTTTACTATATCATCCAGGTGTACATGAAGTATGCTTTTTTTTTTTAATATTATGTAATATTTTTTCTTAGTATTTCACTAGAATAAAACAATTATGCACTGTAATCTACAGTCATTCTCATTTCTTTTCTTAAGTGCATTTCTGGGAAAAAAAAAAAGGCCTACTCTTATACCACACAAATTTAATTTAGATTTGTAGGATTTAGGAAGAATGTAAATCCAGACAGAATTTGACCATTCCAAATTACACCTGATTAACCGGTGTTTCAGCACACTCATATTTTAAGAGAACATAGACATTTCTGAGTTCTGCATATTCTTTTAGAGTAGAAAATTTAAAACCCAAATTAAATGTCTGATTTATAACATATTTGCTTGATATTATATGACTTATTGTAGATAAATTGCCATCTGAAAGGCACAAGGATAGCACAATGAATTATTGGTTTAATCTACAGAAAAAATAAATCACATCATTAGTTGATGCAAGACATTTAAAATATTTTATTCTCACAAACATTCCTTAAGTATAAACAATTGTCCTAGTTTCAAATACTATCTTTGTTCATTGCAAATGTTATTTATCAGCATTTTGGAAAATCTGACATATTTGAGGAATCCCAAGGTTTTCACTGTTTTATGTCTTCTACCCCTGAGAATCTAAGTCATGTTCACTCACCATTTGTCCAAAAGGCTATTCTTTTCTGAAGCACTGACACAATTTAATCAACCATAGAAGTTGCTGTCAAATGGCCTGACAAGTTCTCTCCCCTGAGAAAATAAGCTGCCACCACAGCATTTCCAACACTTGCTAAGCCAAGAAGAGAAAAATCAACTCTTGGACTGAAAACATATTTCCCACAATGGAATCTAAAGCAGAATAAACTCATAAATGCTTGCTGTTAGTAGGCCAGTAACTTTAAAATCTTCCTTTTCCCCATTTATTGAAAAACAGGTATTGCTGGCAACATTTTGTTTCAGTTTATGTTCTGTTATCACTCATGATACAGCACTGATTGAAAATTTTTCTGTAGCTTCAACCTATTAATTCAACAGGTACAGGAACAGCAATTAACAGAACTTTATCAGATAAAAGATTATCATAATTGTCCTTAATCAGCTTCACATCCATCCTGTCACAAAATAGGGAATCATTTCATTTTGGAGCTGCACACCACTGATTCCCTGGTTCCTCACGCTGGTACTTTTATTCTTTCCCCCTTCTTCTTCCTTTGAATCTGCTAGTAACACGTGTTCAGTGATGAGGACGCAACAGAACAGAGATTTACTGCTAGTGTTGATGGTAGAGGTATAAAGAGGCGTAAATCTCTCCAGCATAAAATCTGTCCTTAGATGCAAAACATACAGATGCTATGGAAAACAAAATGGTATGAAGAATCAGTGAATCACAAGTCTTTAGTGATGGGATTCTACCAGAAAACGTGTAAGGCAAGGAATTCCTTAGATACAAAAATCTACCATCTCTCTTTTAACTTTCGTGTCATATTTAGCCTTAAGTCAGCCTCACTAACTATATCTACACCATTGAGCTAAAATGTTCCAGGCACCCGAGGCCACAAAGCAGAGAAAGGATTGTAGCCATACCTAAAGTCACAAGATAGTCCACAGGACTCATAGGAAACGTTAACCCCAAAACAAGGACATTGTTTGAGAGAGTGCAAGCCAGCATTTGAAAATAAATCAATAAATAGAAAAATAAATAAATAAATAAATTCATTGAGCACTACACTTACAAACTAGAAATTTTGTTCTATCATCTACCAGTGCTCAGGACCATGTCCCAGCCTTGCCCATACCAGTAGAAAGCTGACCACTGAGTGCCATTGCAGTTCTAGGTGGAATATACTGTACATACAGTTAACAATTCCACAGCTATATATATATTTATCTTAGTTCTTAATTTCAATTTTTCCAGCTTTAAAGAGTATTTGTGGAGTACAGCAAAGCTCTTAAACTGATCACATATTGTAGGATAATGTATCACATCGTCCTGGTCCCACAAGCATCCACCCAGGAACTTAGCACATTTACTTTAGCAAACAAACTATTGATGATACCCCAGATGCAAAACTGTGGAACATCATCTGTCTGCTCCATAATATTAAGTGTACATGATCTCCGTCACTGTGTTCATGCCTATT
>VXAV01004033.1:3982-14643 GCA_013399715.1 Alectura lathami
AAGAAAGAAAGAAAGAAAGAAAAGAGAAGGAGACAGTAAGGAGGATAAATTTCATTAATAGATGTGAATTAACATCCTACTGCCAAGAGCTGACCCTTTCTCCTGACATGTACGTCTAAGTCATTCTTGTCACTCTTTCTCCCATTAATATTCTGAAAAAGACAGTGCATTGAAGAGAATAGAATAAGATAGTTCCCTTAAACAGGCACTGTTGACCTTAGGTTGGGGATTTTTCTTTAATTTGCTTTTCTTAAAAATAAAATATTAATCATATTGGAAAAGGCAAGCAGAGTTCCTTTACATTTTTCAATATATTCCATTTATAATATTGCATTCATTAAGTCATTGAACATTTTGAACTTTTTTTTTTTTTTTAAGTGCCAAGGAAAATAGAAATGTAATTTTCATGGGAAACAAGATAAGACAGGCTATAGTACCCTTATGACGACTCCTGTATCTGCCAACATCAATTCAAATGCAACAAACACCTGATTTGGGAGTGTTTAGAGCCTGTTGATTACCATTTCCAACAAGATGTTTAGCTCACTGAAATCATTCTAGCTAGTTTTTTTTTCTTTCTTTCCTTTTTTTTTTTTCTTTCCTCCTTTTATTGTATTCTTTCCCCTACATGCACTCCTAAGATAAATTTTTACCCTACTCTTCAGTGGCTGGTGTTGATAAGAAAACTTTCTTATTAGAGCTATGAGCTTGTGGTGAGTTGCATGTTAGTTTAGGAGAAGGAAAGGATCTGTAACACAAACCCCAACTAATGATATAAACTATGATGTAGCTTAAATGTCTCTCAATGTACAGTAACATGCATATATACAAATATATTTCTATGTATAAAATTCCTGAGTGTTGTTGGGAGGGGATTTAGGGGATGGAGGGAATAACATTAGGTACTACTATCTTGTAAAACTATAACACTATGAGTTCATAATTGAAATCATTTTGCACAGTAAAAAATATCATATGCCAGTTACCACCTTGCAGAACCCCATGCCCTTCTTTCATTTCATGAAGAAGGTAATTTAGCTGAGAAAGCAGAGCAGAAATATAGAAGGGTGGCAATGTGTATGGTGGATTAATGGCTTGAATTTTCATCTCCAGGGGCCTGCCTTGAAATTTGATTTGGGCCACACGTGAAATAAGTTTGGTAGTCTCAACCAAATCTGTGGTGGAAACTAATCCAGACAAAAAACATGCTACACAGCCTAGCACAGCTGGCATTCTCTTTTCGACAGAGGTCCAAAGCTGAAATACCAGGGGAGGTTTCCAGTCACAGCAGAGGTGTATTTGCAGATTTATGGGAGGTAACTTGAATAGTGTATGTCAATAATCTGTTATTTTTATGAGCACTAAAATAAAATTTTTAAAAAATCATGTGAAATAAAGAAAATATGGTTTTAATTTATTTAGAACCTGCTAGGTGGAGAACTGAACTTGATAATTTAGCTGAGTGAGCAGAGTTTGTATCCCAGAATAAAATATAAGGGAACAGATTCATCCCTGACACTAATAACGACTAACTCAGTGGTACATCACCAGAAACTGCTTTGGCACAAGAAGCTTGCTGCACACTTATCTCATCTTAGGAATAATGATTAAGAGAGAAAGAAAAGCAAACTTGGAAGAAAACACAAGTAATAACAACATGTACATCAGTGAGAGCTGCCTTGCTAACAGTAGTTATTTACATGTACTAAGCCAGCTGCTATTTGCTATTTCCTAAGCAAAACAAACATTTTACACGGCCTTATGCACTTCCAGCAATGGCTTCTTCCTTTACAGACATGTCTGGAGTGGCTCTGGTATCGCACCGCCACACTTGCTCGGTGCAGCTCTAGCATGAAACAATTGTGAGCTGGTCGCTGATGTACGGCTTCTTCCTCGCCCCTACTTTTCAATATTTTATTTGCACAAACTTTCTACTTTATGTGTGTCATATTGCATCCATGTAATGTAAAAAGATAAAAGGTTTGTCACATTGCTAAGGAGCTTGCAGAGGGAACCTCATTTCCTACCTCAGGTCTTTAACCTATGCCAAAGGTTTTGGCATGTGGAGAATAAACTGTCCTAAACTAAGTTTCCATGTTTCACAGGTAGGTGACTGCTTGGAAAGCGACCTGCTCAAACTGCCAAATCACAGCTGTTCTGGGTCACTCCTACCCTTCAAATTAGCCTGTTCCTCTCCATCAGCTTGATAAGAAATCAAAGCTGAAGCCTTGGACTGCTTTATGAAGCACCTAGAAGCAGGCACTGAAGTTATTCAGGCTAGATCCCACCCCACAACTTTAAAATTATGTGAAGTAAACAAAGGTTTTAAAACATGTAACCACAGTAAAATCAATGGGAGTATTTATCAAATAAGGTTTGCAAAACTAGAGACTAATGACTTCTGATATTGCCAAGACTATTTGAAATAAGATAGTTACATAGCTGAGTAACGGATCGGAATAATGATTTTTCTTTTACTGAGCCGCTTGCGGTAGTTAATTTCCATATATCTCTGCTATAAGCTTTTATTCCTTACCTACCAAACATTTCCCATGCTTACTGATCTTTGTTCCGTAGGATTCTAATTTATTCTTCTGCAGCAGGATTTATGTTTTTCTGGACTGTATTATGCTTTTGTGTTTACCATCACTTGATTATGACATAGATGTTTTTATGGGGTTCAAATAAACCCAAATCTGTTGCAGGTAGTAGAACAAAAAAAGTACCGATTGCAGTTGAGAGAACAGCAACAGTTGTCGTGTATACCGATACAGTCTCCTGAGTTACTCATGAGTATAGAACCACTCAGTTTGAACTAAGTATGGGAGAGAACAGGTGTGTGAAGTAGGCAGTACCGGAGAATATTTTTCTCCTTTGTTAAAAAAGGATACTCATTTTAATATACATACATAGGAAGAGAACAAAAAGGAGAGGCTGGCATTTTCATTTTTAATAGTAAATTATTCCATGAAACAGGAGATCAGAGTGGGATTCTACAACTAAGAGAACATTTAAAAAAAAAAAAAAAAAAAAAGTTATTTCATAATTGAAGAAATTTTTGTCCCCATAATGGATAATTATGGAATAACCCTCTTTTATAAGTGTTTAAAAGACATGAGAATGCTCTCAACTAAGTAGCTCTCAACTCTTACATCTTCTATAAGAGCCTGTGATTTGTACTAGGGAAAAAAAAATGTATTTGATCTTCTTTTATTCAGACTTTTATACCTTATCCAAGACATTCAAATGCAGCAGGGCATCTCCACATGGGTGCAGATATCCACCCATATTGGAACTCAGAGGAGGACAAGGACATGTATGGCCTCATGGATATGAAAATGCCAATATCCAGCAGCTCTGAAAATCAAGCCATCCCATTCAGATGTTTAAATATGACCTCATCTGCCTAAAGTTAGAAAGCCACTTTGAAAATATCAATCGTGCAATTATGAAAGCATAGATGTTCTGAAAACACATTCTCAAGTCCGTATTTGTTCATATTGCATGGAATTATGTTTGCAATAAAGTCTGGAGATTTGAAAAATAAAAAAATACAAAACTTTTTTTTTTTTTTTTTTTTTAATCTCCTGAGAATATATTTAAGCATCTCTTAGTATCAAACACTGGAATTTGTTAGTGCAATGCATTTTTCTAACAAAGGATAGGAATAGAGTATGTATATAGTTTATTTGTAAATTAAATAAATATGTTTCCTCTATGCCCTTGAGAGCAGGCTGATTTATCAGTTAATAAAATAATCATACACCATAGACTTGTGCTTCCAATTTATTTTAAAAAGAAATAACATTGCATTTTTGACATATATGAATACAAATATAACACTAGAGGAAACTTTGTGAGTAGCTGTATATATATATCACCAGCCCTGCACGAATTACCTTACTTGCTTTTTCTCTGCTATTTATGAGATTGATTCTTTATAAACACTTATTTCTTCAACAATTCCTAAATTATATGAATGACCCTATAAACATCAATGAGCCTACTGACTAGAAAGAAGACTATTTATCTCAGTAAAGGTAGTCCATTTAGTACAGGTAAAAACAAAATTTACATCTAGGAATTTAGCTTTAATTCTACAACTAGACTTCCAGGTTATTTACAATTAATAGCATAAATTAAATTGGAAAGCAAATATATTTGTTAAAAAAAAAAAAAAAAAAAGAGGCCAAACAGGTTGATTTTCTTAATAAAAAATGCCAATACGAATTTCAGCTGTGCAGAATTCAAACAAATGCAATTTGGGCTAGACAGAATTGTTTGCCTGCACCTTTTAGCAGGCAAAGGCCTATGCCTCCTTGTAGATTTATAGTTTTTTTATTTGAATTTTTTTGAAGATTTATGGTCTGCAAACCATGCAGCAAGTAGCAGGCAGGAGCACTGTGGATAGAGGCGAGCAGCCCACATGCAACATGGCAGCACGGCTCAGCACTGGCTGCAGGACTGCCATCAGCACGGTGCTCAAATCCTTTTGTGAACATGGGGCTTGTTCCTGCTGCCCTTCTAGGAATAACAGAGTTCAGTGTGTCTGCTTGCATCAGGAAGAAGTAGTCCCCTGAGCAGAGTATGCCATTTCAGACCCTCATTTTTTGTGTTTGATGGGAATCTGGGCTTTTCAGCATTCCCTTCCCCACCCCTCCCATCTCCTGTTCTAATCATCTTCTCCTTTTTTGGCCATATGCCTCTCCTGCTTTGCTCTTTAAATTCCCTCTGCTCCCTCCTGTATATTAGCCTCAGCCCTACTTTGTTATTTTTGTTGCTTGTTTCGTCCTCCTTCCGTCATTACTCCAGACAATTCTCTCCCCTTTGCTATTCTGTTCTGCTCCCTGGGGACCCTTTCACACTCCCCCACAACCAAGTAGCTTCTCATTTCCAATGGTATTTTAAAAACTCTAGGCTATATTCTCTTCTCTTGAGACAAAATTAAAAAAAAAAAAAAAAAAGAAAAAGTATTTTCCAGAAACTCTGTAGTTTAGACTAAAAGACTCACAGCCAAATTCTCTTTTCAAAGGAACAAGGAGATTGAGTGCTGTGAGGATGCTGGGCCACACCATCCCCTGAAGTTCAAGGAGGCAATTGCTAGAGACCCTCAGGCTTTGCTGGTCAAGCCCTTCAGCGGAACTGGAAAAGCTTCCCTGCTCTGACAGCAGCACAGCCCCCTGCAGATCGATGCTGTTGTTGGCGCTGTGCTGGCTCTCTGATGGCCTCAGCAGGCTGAGCTTGGTGGAGCCTCTCCATCGATTTTAGCGGGTACTTGGGTTGGGCCTCTGGGGCAGGCACACACAGGTGCAACATGGAAGGTGTGGCTTTCTCATGTATATCTGTGGAAGAAATTAACAGGGAATCATGATATATAACTATTATTTCTCAGAATACACTCTGACAGTGTTTTCTGCTGAAGCATGCAACTTTTTTTGTTATAAATTGGGCTGTTCTCCTCTGCAAGAAGACAAAGTCACGGAGGCTGACACTTGCGAAAGCTGAGGCCTTCTCTGTCCTACCCCACTCTGTATTTCTTTGAAGAACCAAACCAGACTTTCTGCTGAAAGCCTCCAACTAACATTACCCAAGCTGCCAGTTACACTGAAGGCAGACCTGGAGTTAACCCTGGTACAGTGTTCTCAGAGGTCAGCCAGCGTGTGTGCTGAGCTGCACCCAGGGACATTCAGTGAAAGAGAGGAGAGGGTCATGGCTGGCAAATACCCACAGCAGGGGAGAAACGCCTAAGTCAGAAGGACAATAAATAAGGGAAAAATTAAATTAATTAATTAAAAAAAAAAAAATGAAGAGGGGAAAAAAGGAAGGAGCCAGAAACAAAGAAGTAACAGTGGATTTGTCACTCTGGTGCACTCCAGAGGAACAAAGCACAGAACGGGACTAAGGGAAGAACAGGATGCAGATGGGACCAACCACTTCTACATCATCACATTTTGTGACATATCCATTTTAGCAAAATGTCTCTATTGTATTTAAACCTGGAACTTAATGAAATATCTTTCTTTCTTCCCTTCTTTTTCTTTTTTCTTTCTTTCTTTCTGTTTTTCCAAATCCATTCTCACTACGTGATATTCTACAGTGTAAGAATATGTTGTGCTATTTGAGCTTTTACTTCTTAGCATATGTCCATTTTATAATCACACTAAGACACTTCGGACTAAGCAGTTGTGCTGATTAATCCACACCTCAGATTTGCTGGAAGCATGAGGTAAAATGTACCCAAGGTGTGCATTAATCAGCCCTACCATACAGTCTGTCTCGCCTTGGTGTTTAATTAAATCCCAAACTAAATAATTTTGGGGAGAAGGTTGTGAGGAGACATTTTTTAAAGTAGATTTTACATGAGCTGTCCACAATGCATGGAAAAAAAAAATACAAGATATATTTAGAACAATATTTTAATTTGCAATACTTTACTAGATTAGATGGAAAGAATGTAATGTTTAAAAAAGGCAAATGTGATTAAGAACCTTAAGTGCACAGTATATTACATGAAAATTCTGATCATAAAGAAAGGTAATATCTACTCAAAATTATAATTTCTGTACTTTTGAAATCATCTCAGCAAGAATTATCTACCCATATCAAATTGTAGCACTTGTCAAAATCAACTGTAAAGCATCTCAAGTGCTCTTCTGAATCAACAAAACAGATGTATAGCGATGTGAGGTTGCACTGAAATGGAAATAAAAGTGAACTAGATGCCAGTCATTGCCCTTAATCTCTTGAACCCGGCACTTAACACAGAGGATACCACAGGTCTCTGGGACACTGTTTAGAATGGGAAGAAATCAAGACTTGAATCTTAATAACACATGCAAAAACACTCCATAATTTTTTTTTCTTTCAGCTTTAGTAGAATCAGATATGTTCAAAGATCACCTTGTCTTGTTCATAAACATGAGGTGATGTTTGAAACAGCATCTTATTTCAGCTTTAGATCAGAAAAAAAACTGAAATATGTAGAACTTATTAAAAAAAGACATTTAAATTTTCTGAACAGCAATTAAATATGTTTATTGGCTCAAAAGTCACCATACACCTTCTTGCAGTAAAAATGGAAAATGATACTTATGGCATAACACCTGCAGAACAATAAATACAATACATATAGCTTTACTTAAGACTACAATATTGCTGGTTTTTACCCAGACTTAATAGATGAAAAACAACAGCAAGCATCAGCCATTAGAAAACAATAGCTATAGCCCTGCAGACACAGATATGTGTTTAGAAGCAAGCTCATCTGAAAAATTTCTAGAACCTGTCCTTCCAAGGAACACAATGACAGACTGTTCATTCCTTGCTTTAGGGATGATTATGTTTTCCAAAATTGTAACACACTGAGTGAGGCTGAAGGGAGTATGAACTGCAAAACAAGCCACCATTGCCTTCACCTGTTCTGTGGGCTGGTTAAACCCCCTGATTCACAGGTGGAAAGATTTTTGTAGGATGATGAATTATTGCAGAATCACATCATTTATCAACACTTTCATCACTGTTTTTGATTATATTTAGACTTGAATAATTTTTAGTAGCCAATACAATGCTGAAAATTACTCTCTGCTACATATAATGAGGCCATCACAGCAAATGCTAGACTTAAAGTAGCCCATTTTTATCATCGTAATTACAAGGCAGGTGAGGACTGATGGATGCAGAGCCCTTCTGATCCCATTCTGAGCTGAGATCCAGATGCACAGAAGCCTCTCTTCAGGCTGGACCAAGGGACCCAAGCCCCAGTCTGGATGCCTGAGGATTACACTGCTGGACACAAGGCAGCATGCTCCTGGGCTTGATCCAGACAAAGCTACCATCTTCACTGAAGTCCTTTCTCTGCTTTTGCTACTGAGGTTCAGAGGCAAACATGTTCATTTGTCCAATTAAGGATAGCAACAAGCTCTGCATATTTTAGTCTAATTTAAATGCATTTTGGCAAAACTAATTCAGGCAGCAACCCTTTCTGGATTTCATCCCTATGCTTTTGGCTCCTGTAGAGGGTATGCCCCATTGTCCATGCATGTGTCAGAAAAAGAGCAGACTGTCACATCTGAATGTGAGATCTGAAGAAAGACACAAATAAGAGTGTATGAGACCTTTTTGAATTCAGCATGTGACAGAGCAAGACTCTTTCTGCAGCCTATAAGATGCAGGATTGATTAATGTAGAGGAGAAAATAAAATAATATCTATTTTAATTCAGTTGTGACCATGGTCACCAATTTTTTGACACAGGCTGATTCATCAGAAGGACAAGCCCTAAAGTAGAACAAAGGAATTGAGCACCACCAGGTCTGCAGTTGTATTTTACAACTCTTTCAATGTCTCTCTAAGATCAAGAAAGTCAGGCAACTTCTGTGTTAAGTGTTTGCTTACCACTGTAAAGAATAAGCACATTGAGGAATTTCTCCAGATTTTCCAAATGTGAAAGTGATTTTGCTAGGTGACAGAGGTCAAAAGGCTATTATAAAACCAACAACAGAGAGAAGAGGAGTATTAAAGCTTTGAATAGCATAAATGTACAGAAAACTAATACATACTTGTTCAATTCAGCATAAAAACCAGCCGAAGCCCAAGGAATGATAGCCACTGGAATATGATGCTGAGACTGAAGCAGGACAAAATATTTCTTCTTATGCCAGAACTCATAAGGGGCCCAGTCACGTCCCCACACATACAGGCATGGGGTTTCTGAACCATCCCGCCGTCCTTCTGCTGCATTTTCCATCCTCTCACACACTCAGCAGTAGCTGAGACAGAAAGCCTGCCTTTTCCTCCTCGTTTTCCCTATATGAAAGTGTAAGCTTTGTGGGGTTTTTTGTTGTTTCTTTTTCCTTGTTTGTTTGATTGATTGGTTGGTTTGAGCACCATGGTTTCTACAAGACGAAGACCCCACATGTACCCCTCAGCCTGTTTCCCTGATGCTGCTACAGTCTTGTGTGGGCTGCTAGCCCAGGTGTGCCGATTTGCAAAGCACAGCACAGCGCCCAGAATATTTGCATCCCCATCCACAGGAAGGATCACTTTTCCCCTCTGGCAGAAGTCCAGAGGAAGGCCCATACCTGTGGAAAAAGCTTGCCCTGAGCCATACACAGGGCATAGCTGCACCACAGCATCAGTAGCTTGCACTTCTGTGCCAGGCTGTGTACGTGGAGAAACAGAAATGTGTTTCCAGCTTTCTATTTTCTCCTGTGGAAGTGGCAGCATGTCCCAGCCGGCCCCAGCTTGTGCTCAGGCTGTGGAGAAGGTGTTTAGTTGTTCAGTGGACTACTTTACAGACTTCCACACTGAGTACTATTTTCAATAACTCCATAAGCTTTTGAGGTTGTTTTCAGCACATTTTGGATTCAAGCTGACATTCAGAATTCCTTCCCTGCACTGCATGTGATAACACGTTTGTACAGGTATTATTCTTTTCACCTGGCCATATTTCCTTTCCAAACCAAACATATAATAGAAATCATTTCAGCTTTCTACATTATTGTCTGACAAAATTGTGGTGGCTGTGAGAGGCATATCAACATTACAGCTTCTTTCTGGTTTGGATTTCTCTTTTTTTTTTTTTTTTTTTTTTTTTTTTTTTTTGCTTTGGTTTAGATGCTTGGAAATGCTGAGCAAAATTGCATTATCAGTTGCACCACAGTACATATATTGTTGTTCCAAAGGATTTGCTTATAATGTTCACAGCACCATTTTTTTTTCCTTTCCTCTTATTGTCATTTCTGTACAGATTTAATACAACAGAAACATGGCTTCCACTGGGAGCTACAGGTAGAGCAGTTCCAAAGTTCTCTGTAATTGGTGCCTGCCTTGGCTGCTCACAGTAAGTTATGTAAATCACAGCAAGGACCCACAACCCCTAAAGGCATGAATATTTTTTTCATTCAGTGCAGAGGATAACTACAGAATCTTAGTAATAGTCCCCTCCACATCAGGGATCTCCTTACCAGGAAAAGTCAAGGTCTAGAAACTGGCCATGTCAATTCTGCAATTTAAATCCTGCTGTTAAAGATGGTTTAGTAGGTATTACAGTAGGTCAAGGCATTGTAGGCAATATCAATTTTTAGGATGCACTTTCACTTCATAGCCCTTGCAAACCCACCTGCTTCTGTTTATATTCTCTATAGTAATTCCAGCAAATCTCAGATTTGATTTTTTTTGTGAGTGTTTGTTTTTGTTTGGCTGGTTGGTTTGTTTGTTTTCTTTTTCTATAACAACTCTTTAATTTAAACTGAAATGAGGGGCTGTCAGGGTTTCATTATGAAAATGGAGTAATAATTCTACTGATTTTTCTTGTATTAACTCAATTTTCTGTCTATGGATTTTAGTCAAAATTATACTTTCCTAGTAACTAAATGTGAGGTTACTATTAAATCTGTTTCTTTTAAAATAGTACTGTTGGTATGAGGATTTTTAGACTAAAACTAGTAAATCACCTTCTGTCTTCTTTTCATTTTTAATTTATTTATAAACCAGTTTTTGCACTGTCTATTAGGTAACTGAATGGATCCTTAAGACACTACTTCTATTATTGGGAAAATAAGGTTTCCTAAAATAAAATCCTTTTATTTCCTTTTACATTTCCACCTTGATTAGAAAATATAGAAAATATTCTGTTGCCCTTTGGCAAGGCACATTAAAAAA
>VXAV01004033.1:65760-76166 GCA_013399715.1 Alectura lathami
CCTATTAGAGGCAACTTGTGCTCAGAGGACAGAGTCTCCACTTTATACTAATCAGTACAATGGCAGATGTGGAACTTAGTGCTATAAAATTCAAGAAAATTAAACTGTAGTAAATGCTACTCAGCAGACATTTATGGAAAATGGATCTTGTCAGACTCATTTGGTGGGCTCATAAGTTTCCTTGATAACAGCAAGAACTTTAATAGATGCAAGCCTGAATAAGATATTTGCCTTACCTCCATACAGTGTCCTGAGAATTTGTAACATTACAATCAAAGGCCTAGGTGTCAAAGAATAGTACTAAAAAGTAATGAACGGTAAACATCAAACAGAGCAAGTCACTGGTACTAAAGAGCAAACTGTATTGTGTAAATGTTCAAATAATCAAAAGTGTGTTTGGAAATTGCTAAATAAGAGGTCAGACACATGAGAAGAATGCAGATCATACTTGGACAATGAGCAGCCACTCCAGACGAGTGACTATGAAGACTGACTTCATACTGCATTTTCATCCTGGATCCCTCAGGCTGCTAGATTTTCTTTTACAGAGTTAATAAAATCCTCATTTACATATTCTGTAATTTAAGAAGAAGTTTTTTCTTTTCTTTATTTTTTTTCTTTTTCCTTTCTTTTTTAACATGGCACAACTTCTTAAATATTTGTCTAGTTCATGTATCTAAAATTCAGGAAATCTATTGAAAAGTTATAGAGGTTTTAGAGAAAAGGCTGGAAAATGAGATTGAAAAAATGCATTTTGCAGTGCATGATTCAAGAGACTTGGTCTACTTAATTTATGAATGCAGAACTTAATCACATTCTTTAAATACCTACATAGGAAACAGAAATTTCATAATAAGCTGGCTCTTCAATCAAGATGAAAAAAAATGTAATATGATCCAATAGATAGAAATTGAAGCTTGAAAAAATTAGGCTAAAAATCAGGTGCAAATTTTTTTACAGTGAGGGTAATTAGCCACTAGAAGAATGTACCAAAGCCTTCTAAGGATTCTTTGAGGATTTTTTCAATAATGTTGGTTTTTCTTTAAGGATTTGCTGTATTTCCAGTTTTATTTCAGAAAAGTGCATTAGCCTTTTTTAAATTGTAAGTCAGACTGTGTGATCAAAATGTTCCCAGCGAGCTCTACACTCTGCAGAGCTCAGCATAAAACACTTAGTGCCCAAACGTGTGGACATTTTAAAAGTTTAGTCTTCCAGAACCAGCAATGACAGCTGCAGATTGTACATGTACTTTCTGAGTCAAATAAGTTCAAATGAAACAGTTTTATGGGTAGTTATGAAGTAGCTGTCCCAAATCACTTGAGATACCAAAAAAAAAAAAAAAAAAGTCAAAAAAATACAGGTTTTAATTATCTGAGTTCCATGAATAGTGGATAAGTGGATATATGACTGAAAGCAGACAAGCATGCTTTATTGACAGCAAAATCTAGTGTGGAACATCAACTTTTGAGCAACTGTGTGATTTTGCTGTGGGCCTAGGAGCTACTATCAACTGTTTTTAATTAAAGAACACTCCAAAATGCTACAGGAGCTAAGATGTTAAAAAGAAGTATATTACGAAGCATCAAGAGTATTATTTTGTTTTGTCTAATGATGAAACCTGTATTTCTACTGATGAAGCCACTTAGTATCTCAAAAACACAGTTTGAAAAAAAATCAGGAAATTAAGAGAGTGACCAAAACTGTTGCTGAAAGGCTTCAGATCTACACTTTTATACAGGACTTAGTAATTTAGTATGAGAAGTTTTGTTGGGCTCAAGAGCACTACCACCCTCACATGAGCATGGCAGCCAGATATCTGTCCCTTCTTTAAGGCCATTTGGGTTCTAGAATATTTTCTGGATTTTATTTATTCAGTGGTATGTAGGAGTTATGAGTTTAGTTGTCTTGAAACAGAAAATGAATCTTGGGTTACACAACTCTTAGATGGCGGCTGTAACAGACAGTCTTTTGTTCAAAAGTCTATTTATTTTTCTAAAAAATTGAACATGTCTGTCACCTCTAACTGAAGGGCTGATCTGCGTGGAGATTTGGCATGCAAATCCCAGCCATACAGAAACTCTTTATTCTTGGGCAAAGGCACCATCTTGAGCACCTGTTTGTTTGCTATTTCACAGTAGGGGGCAATGTAATATTTCCTGTTTATTCCCCCGTACATGCATATCGTCCATACTAATTCCATGTGCAGAATGTCATGCAACCTACGATTAAGTGCCAAACTCCATATTTGACACAGGGAACCCCTATATGTCACATCCTTCATCTCGCAGTTGGGCCCTGGCACCTGTAGGGACTGTATTTGATGAGATGGCTCAGGGAGTACCAAGGCAGGCTGGCCAGAAAAGGCTGCCTTGAGAAACGGGAAAGAAAAAGAAAACAGTCAGTGGAATGTATCATGGAACTGAGGCTGCCTAAACTGGTCTTCCTGCATGGCTACTGAAAGATAAGCACATAAAACTACACTGTAAATGGTAGACCAGATTATTGACAGTCTTCCATACGTAAATTCAAATTGAGTTTGAAAAACTTCATCAGAGCAAAAGAATAATTGTAAAGCAGCTTTTCATAACCCCACCACATCTAGAGCAGGATTCTAACAAGAAGTACAGAAATTGGACTAATGTCATACTGCTGAAAAATTGCAAAATGTTGAGGAAATAAGGCAAAAGAGAAAGATACTTGTAGGGAATCATAGGAAATTCTGAACAATCCTGTAATTCTAACCTAAACCATAGCAGAAGAAACAGCCACAACTTTAAATTTAAAGGGAGGAGTTCACAGCTGAGGGAAAAGGTAAGACCCAAGAATAAAGGAAGCTGTAAGTTAGCTTCACCACCTGCTTTGGCAGTTCCAATGAGAAATTGTAGTTCCAAGTAAGAATGGAGAGACAAAAAATTGAATAAGGTGATAATTTAATGTCTGCTACAAAAATTTTGTAAAAATTACATGGGAGTCTATCATCTGGTAGGAGCTCTGGGCAGATCACTCAGTGGAACTGTACACTTTATGCTTGTTTTGACAAAGAAGCTGTGGAAACTTGTTGCTAGAGCAAGCAAGGAACTTTTGGCAGAATCAATTTCCAAGGGAAAACTGCAAAATTGTTGTATACAGATGCTTCAAAGATATTATGCAGCTCTAGTTTCAAAGATTCTGAACAATTTCAAAGATTTTGAACATTTTTCTTCTTGTCATAACTTCGTACTTAATTGTAACTACAAATATGCATACGTACAAAAGAACCTGGGTTGCAGCAGCCCCCCACTATCAGTACAAGCTGGGGGATGCAAGGATTGAGCAGAGCCCTGCTGAAAGGGACTTGGGGGTACTGGTGGATGACAGCTGGACATGAGCCAGCAGTGTGCCCTCACAGCCCAGAAAGCCAACCGCATCCTGGGCTGCATCCAAAGAAGCGTGGCCAGCAGGGCAAGGGAGGTGATCCTGCCCCTCTGCTCTGCGCTGATGAGACCCCACCTAGTCCAGATGGGAAGTCCTCAGTACAGAAGGGACATGGAGCTGTTGGAGTGCGTCCAGAGGAGGGCCACAAAAATGATCCGAGGGATGGAACACCTCCCCTGTGAGGACAGGATGAAAGAGTTGGGGCTGTTCAGCCTGGAGGAGAGAGTTGGGGCTGTTCAGCCTGGAGAAGAGAAGGTTCCGGGAAGACCTGATAGCAGCCTTTCAGTATCTAAATGGGGGCTACAAGAAAGAAGGGGACAGACTCTTTAGTAGGGCCTGTTGTGATGGGATATGGGGAAATGGTTTCAAACTGAGAGAAAGGAAATTTAGCCTGGATATATGGAAAACGTTTTTTATGGTAAGGTTGGTGAAGCACAGGAACAGGTTGCCCAGAGGGGTGGTGGATGCCCTGTCTCTGGAGACCTTCAAGGTCAGGCTGGACAGGGCTCTGAGCAACCTGATCCAGCTGTAGGTGTCCCTGTGCACTGCAGGGGAGATGGACTAGATGGCCTTTAAAGGTCCCTTCCAGCTCTGATGATTCAATGATTGTGATTTTAAAACATTTTCGTATAGGCTAGACACAGTTCTATACATTTTAATTTCCTTGAAAATTAAAGTGGTTTTGTTCAAAATCATTGTTTTCTTCCTATATACTTTGTTATAGAGTAGAAAATTATTGAGGAGCTGTTGAATATTTCATGAAATGGAAAGCCTGAATTCCAATGGAATTTAGCAGTTACCAATTTGCTATGTGATTTAGGGGATTTTGAGTAGGCCAGTTTACTAGATATTAGATTTTTTTGTTGTTGTTGTTCTAATTTGCTTACATTAAGTGTACATTCTACCTTGCATGGATATGAGCACTCAGAAAGTGACAGAAAGGTGTTTCCAGTTACTAAACCTCTATGGAGGCACCACTGACTATGTCAGCATAGCATAGCACAGCACAGGACAGCTCTGAATGAGCTGCTGTACACAAAGGGGAGTCCAAGAGCTGTGTTAGCATCAACTCTGTATTGGCAAATGCTGAGATATCTCATCAGGGTCCAGAACAAATTGACATGGCCACACTGTTTGTGGTATTTGAACTAGGTCTATGGACAGTCCCATTGTACCCAGTTCTCTTTAGATTTGTGTGAGTCATCCAATAATGTCTAAAGTAGCATTACTAAGAACTATCAAAAGAGGTTTCTTCTGCATTTTCAGGAATGCCTGAGAACTCATAGAAAGATGTGCTTATGCTGTGTAGATCTGTTAGTGAAGGCTGAAAAACTGTTACTCACCTAGACTTGGAAACATCTGCAGCGGTTTCATTAAGTGTTCAAGATCCCCCTGTCCCAAATGAAAAAGCCTTATTTTCATAACACAGGACTTACTTGTAAGTGAGGAGAGCAGTACTTGAAAGTAGTTTAGATCCTGAAATACAGATAATCTCAAATTAAGCCTGGCAGATAAGCATGAAATCTTAACTTTATGCAATACTACATGGATAAACAGCATGGTAATCAGAGGACAAGGCTGACACACAAAATATCCCCTTTTGATGAAAATCTCTGCTGCTGTGTTCTGTACTAACTGTAATTTCCTAAAGACTGGAATTTTCATGCCAGATAGATCATGTTGTTACAGTCCAGTTGGAAGGCAATAAAGTCCTGGGTTGCCAAGGCCACATCATCATTCAATTGCTTAGCCATCTGCTAATAGCCCGGTGTCAATGACAAATCCAGGTGCGTTCCTAAATATAGTAGTGATCTAACAACGTGTGGCCATGTCTCTTCAACCAGAAAAGACTGAACCAGAACATTTTGCTAAAGAATATCGTAAGTAACAACAACAAAAAGTGGTAACAATAACTGTATAGCCTTATCTCCCAAATAATCCCAACACAATTTAAAAATGTTGAAATACGTAATACAAGAATCATTTTACTTGCTGGCCTGTGGTAGAATGTGGCATTTTTAATAGCGTGGAACCATGATATTACTGTCTTAAAAAGGGGAAATGAAGAATGATCTATACAGCTACCGGAAGATCCTGAATGTGCAGGGAGAAGATAACTGTGATTCACAAGCCGAAGAGTTGAATGTGACTTTTAATAGTTGTGGAAAATGCAACTGCTTCATTCATTTGAAAATAATCAAGTCAAGAGCCTTAGGTTCATCCTTCATTTGACACCACAATCAATGAATTACCTTAGATCAGCTACTTCTGTTAAGTCCAGACCCTTCCTCAGGATATCAGCCTCTAGACCCTCTACTTCATGGGCACGTATGGAGTGGATCACATATGGGACAAGTTCCCGAAGTGAGGAAGGGAAGCTGGAAAGGGGGACAGTGACACAGAGCAGCAGGCCTGCTACCTTAATAGCATTCCCTGTCAGCAGTTTCATTAATCGTTTACAGGCCCATCTGGAAGCCTGCTAAAGCCAATGGAAACCCTCTTTATGACATCATGGCATTTTAAGCTTGTGTTACTGACTCCCTCTAATGTTCTAAGCTTTCCCTGGAAGAAGTTTTGTGCTGTTTTATCAAATTATCTGTTCCAATTTTTCTTGGAAAAAATTACATGTGCCCTTTGCTGTGTTCAGTAAACTTATTATATGAAACATAATTTAAAGCATTTAATTTTTTTGCAAAGGAACTGTGATTATGGGGAAAAAAAAAAAAAAAAACATAAAACAGCTTCTGAGTGGTTTTTGAAAATATGATTTGTAACATTTTGATATTTATTTGAAATTTGCTTCCCAAAGTTACACTTACTTTCCCCTGAAAATTGCCATTATTCTTTGGCTATTCTTTTGTTGCAAAATTATTCACTCAGTTTCTGGTTAGAAAAGCTTTTCTGGAATGAAATGTTCTTTCAATACAGTGTACCTTTTTATGTTTCCAATATTAACTAACCACTCAGGGTGTGATCTCGTTGAAATCAGAGGATTTTCTGTTTTACAGGATTGGAAATATTTAGCTTCTCTCTCCCCTCTCAGAAAACAAACCACATCCTGGAAAAAGGAATGTTTTACACAGAATTTATACATGATAAGAAATTCATTCCACAAGTGGAGTAAGACCTTTAAAAGACCTTTATCTACCTCACAGAATAAATTTGATATGCCTTACAAACCATTATGTGAACTCTTCCTCTCAGTGCAGGCAGATACAACTCTCTCCTAAGTGCTAGCACTATAATTTCCATTCCAATGATGAAATTGGGTGCGGAGGGGGACAAGTTTGCTGTAATGAACTTGTATATGATTACACATTAGACTGTAAAAATTTAACATTTATTTTTCTTCTTATAACAAGCTTTTCAAAACCTAAGAGATCTGAGAAGCTTAAAGCATCTGTTTGGTCTAGAAGATCATTCAGTAGGGCTGGGCATCCTGTGGATTAGGCTGCTGAGATTGTTCCAAAGAGTCTGATAGATACCTGCAGTATATGTTGCAAAAGGGCAAAGGATGTTGTTAGATTGAGCTTTATGCATACAAACTGTTTCTCTAGGAGTTTTTCTGGAATATCTTATTAACAAGGTGTACCAGAGATGCTTGAAAGGCTGGACCCCCTTAGCAATGCAAGATTAAAAATCATACTGTCTGCCACCCACTATCACTGAACGGGACTTGCGAAGGACAGCCCTTAACATACAAATGAGATAGATCCCCAGGGATCTTATACTGACAGGCATTGGGCAGAGCAGGTACCAATTTCACCCATTTCACACCTCCTTTTGTTTGCCACAGCCCTCTGCCTTAATGCAGCCCTGCACTATCCTTTCCATTACTCCAGTTTGGTGATAAAATACAGCATGATGCAGGAGCTACAAGTATAAATTCATGCCAGAGCAGTGATTCTGTAACCAAAATCCTTCACTGGCCAACTGCCCACACTATAACACCCCTCTGAAGTCCTCTGATGATACAAATCAGCTATAGTAGGGCAGAGATGCCTGCCTACAGTTTCCATTTGGAGCACATACAGAATTCTGCCTCCTTGGCAGTGTTCAATGCACCAGGACAGAAACCAGCTTTGTGAATATAAGACGGGAAGATTACATTTTTGTAGAGTTCATGTGTGTATTCACACAAAGGAAAGAAATGAAATGGGCACTTTCTTGTTTTGATCTTTTTTATAAAATTATGTATACTATTTACCAGAATTCTTGACAAACACATGCGGTTGATTCCCCCAGCTTATTACTACATATCTCTTGGTCAAAATCAGTTTTGCAATACTTGTTAAATCTGTAAGAAAGGTTAGATAAAGAATTTTGCCACGTGTAGTACAGAACACTCTTTCTGTGTGTTTCTAATACATAAAGATGATGTTTTGATTATTTCTCTGGGAGATATGGGGCCTTCTTGGTGTTGTTTAGCTATTAAATGATGGCCCCAGGAAACCTATGTGACTTATAGAAATTTCAGAGTTTTTACAGGACATCTTGGTAAGCCTGAAGTTGGAGAGTACTATTAAGACATATATAAAGTTTGCAAAACATATGACAGCGTTACAAAGGTTAAATAATGCAACAAATTAATAAATAATGAAAATTTGGAATTATCCTATTTTGCTAAGGATGCCAAGACAAATCGTGTGGCATAAGGAAGTGATGTATTGCTGGGGCAATGTATTGGAAGTTTGATAGAGACTAACTTCACTACATGCAGGTTTGTAGCTGCCCTAAATTTCAGCAGGGACAATCAAGCAAGACATAGAAACCTGTAAGGTCTTCTGCAGTTCTGTAATCTCCACTGTGTACCAGTGCTGTTGGAAGATTGTTACAGGTAGGGGTCAAAGTAATGATGGGAAAGAACAAAAATTAATCACTAGGATAACAGTGGAACTGAATGTAAGCAAATACATCCCCAAAAATTTTACTGCCAGGTGCATTTTATCTGGACTCTGTTGGAGTGGTGAAAAGAGAAAAGAAAAGGGATAAAAAAAAAAGACAATCAATAATTCAATATTTTCAAAAAAATTTATATCCAAAATCCATTCCCCTATGTCAGTAATAAACAAAAATATCCTCTTTTCAAACTCTCTGGGAGAGTAGTAACACAGAAACTATTTCCAAGCAGATTGCTTCCCAAACTTGAGTGCATCCCAAACTCAAGCTCTTTTCAATAATTTAATTTGATAATGAATGTTGTGGATACGACTTTTCTCACTGGTTTTTATTGATGCTTGAGAAATTTCCTTGTGCTTGTTGCTTTTCTCTTATACTATGTAGATCAACAATTATACTGAATAAAGCTTGTGTGAGAAGAAAATCAACTGATTTTCAAAATACTAGTAGCTTTAGGCATGCTGGCTTGAGGAAACCTTCCTCTCTGTGCTTGTAACACAGTCTCTCCACTGACATCATGACAATTTTCTGAAGTAGACCCTCTGAGACCTTGGGTCATGAGGCTTATTTCAGTTTGTATGATTTGTTTTAGATGTGAATACAGGTTGTTTCTTAGGAAGAGAAAGTGTACCATTTACTTCTCCGGAGGAGCAGTAAGCTATCAGGACAGCTGAATCACTTCCTGCTCTAGTGAAGCCCACTGAAAAGGCTCTCCTGCCATATGGCCACCTATTTAAGCAATCAGAAAATGTTGTGAGGAACCAGCTTTCTTAGATTATTTCTGTTTGGGAATAAAGTGATAAAGCATTTTTTCCTTGAGTTATTTCCAATTGGAAATACCACGAGGAAGCATGTTTCTCATTATATTTCCTGTTTGTTCAAGTGTATTCTTATGCCAAGGGAACAACTGANTATAAAATATATTTATATTTATATTTATATAAATATTTATTTATTTATTATAACATTTTTTCTCCAAAATTGTTGCAAAGTTTGATTCAAAACCGGAACAAAATCATGGGCTGGTAAGCCTCCACAAAGCCTTACTCATCTTTTCTGACAAAAAAACCCTAGCTAACTTATGTACACTTTCTTGTGTTATCTAATAGAATTCAGCAAAGTGGAGAGTCTGGGCTCTGGTCAAGGCCGATTGTAACTCACTCTGTCTTCATGCAGTTACTGGAACAGTGAATACGATGCCACGCTCTTTAGCTTTTTCTTTATTATCCACTCAATCAAAATTTTTTTTTGTGTAACCAATGTGTTGAACAAAATAATTTTATCTTTACCCCAAGTGAAAAGAAATCCAGCAAGCCATGAGGGCTTGCCACAGGGCAGGGAAGAGAAAGGAATATCTCTCATATCCCTGGTACTACCCACTTGTAGGGAGGGAGTGGACTCCCTCCTCATGCGCAACTCCTACTCTCCCGTCTGGGACTGCCACTGCTTGGTATCATTGTTTCTTCCTGTTCCTTGGTTGGTTCTCAGGCAATTAAGCTGACTTTAGCGAACTTCATAACTGCTTAACAGGCAGTCCTATATGTATTACTTATATTCCATCTAAATTTAAAAAAATAAAAATAAAAAAGGGATTTACATGAGATGTAAGCTGCTTGTTGACTTCTCTGTTCAGTTGATCTTTTTTGTGGGTCTTAATTTAGAGGAGTTGAAATCATAACGACTGACAGTGTGGTTCACTTCACAGTACACCAACTGCAGGACCCATGGCTATCCCATTTCTCCTCAGTCATATCCCAGCACAGTGCAAGGTTTAGATGCTGGTGTGAAAGGCCAATGGTTTCAGCCANNNTCAGCCAGGCCTGATCATAGCAGAGGTAAACATTTCTGCAGGAGAAGTGCTTATGTTTGCGAAAAGCCTCAGCACATTCTTCATAGTGTTTGTGCCTCTGCAGAGACGTCACACTGACTAGTAGACAAAATGTCATCTTAACACTTGGCCACTAATGTTGACATGTCATGCACTCTACAAGCATTGGAGGCTTTATTTATTTATTTATTTATTTATTTATTTATTTATTTATTTATTTATTGTTATTGGTTTTTTTGTTGTTTTTTTGCGGGGTGGGGGCCAA